>RXPK01000489.1:0-276848 GCA_004143645.1 Protaetia brevitarsis | reverse complement strand
AATTAAGTAATAATTTAGTAACTGTAACCAATTGCATGAAAAAGTGTTGAAAACAACAAGATCGTTTTTCCCGTGTATAACAGTTTTAAAACCTTCAAACACTGTATACTACTGTAAAGTTCCTTGGCTTATAAGTAAATCAGCATTAACTGAAATGATTCCAATTATCTCTAAAATTTCTTTAACCTCGCGCGAAAATATTCACTATTGTTCATTATTGTTTGTGTATCTGAGACTTATGCACGTGGGAACATAAATAAAACTAAAGTACTTCCGCGTAAAAAAAAAGCACTCAGCTTGAATACAGGTGCTTGCGTTTTCCGTTAAAAGGCAAAAGTTTTAAATCAATGTATACATGCGCGTCCACGCAAATAAACCAAAACGTCCGGGTTTTTTTATTTAAAATACTGTCTATAATTCAATAATACTTAAAAGAAACTAAAATATGTTGTTAAATATGTACATAATAATAACAATATAATATGTAATGTGTATTGTCTTATTTAAATATAAGTTATAAAAAACACTATAAAATATTACTTTTCGTAGCATATACTTAAGAAGAAAATAGTCTTCCGGCAAAACAGCACGCTACTTTCAATTAAACTAACACTTTTCTGAGAAAAGGTATTCTTTTCGTTGAACATGGCAAAAACCGAAAGTTATAAAACTTTTCATTTAATGCAATCTCTTTTCTCAGTGTAATGATAGCGGTAGTTGCTGGTAGTCGGTAGGGAAATGATAATTAACGGTGGTGGGGTTGGTTGAACAGAGTGGGGAAGTTGGCTTGGGAGGTTGAAGGGCTTGGTTTGTGGTGCTGATGGTAGTTGGTGGGGGTTACTAACTGTTTGATTCCTATAGTTGATAGTGCGGTATAAATTCACGTTTATAATTTTTAATTAATATTTAATACATAACATATATATATATTTATTATGGATTTCTATTCATTCATCATCATTAGAGTATTAGTATTGTATTATCTTGCATCTTTAGGTTACTAGTTGTTGTCACATTAGAGGATATTTAAGTTTATTGGGCTATTTGCACAATAGCACAGTGAATTATTTGCATTCTAATTTATTTTAGTACCATTAGACTTTAAGTTTATTCAAATTGTTAAATCAAAATATTAGTTTATGTTACAATAAAAAAACACAAAATAATGTTTGCTTGCTTCTATTTTTTGTGTATTTTTCCTAGACGTTCACAATCATGTTTTTTGCGATTACTTCGCAATCTGTTACGAATCGAAAAAGAAGTTTCAAACAAAAACTACATACTTGATGGCGTAGAATCCGAATCTGCAATAAAAAATGGGGGTCCCAATTTAAGATTTCAAAGTTGTTCCCCCTCCCACTCCGGGGGGAGGGGGAGGGTGAAGTGGGGGATCGAGTTCGGCACCATTCAGTGAGCCCCCTACATTATAACATTCTTCACAATCTTATTAAGATCTTTTTTTGATTTGATGCAGTGCTTTAGAGATATTGCGTTGTCTCAAGATAATAAACTCACCCTGTATATGCTTCAACTTTCCAATATATGAACTATTTGAATGAACATTCAATTGAAGGAACTATGATAATCTTCACTCATATTTTAATAACGCACGTATTTGAATGAATAATATTAGGGGACATGGGGTTGATATTGTAGTAAACAACACGCTAAGTGTTTGTCCCGCTTATTGGGGGTTCATCTCACTCCGCTGCCGTAGTATGCGGCCAAGGGAATGTCCCTTTTGACGGTCACGCCCCCTATTAGATGTTTATCTGGTGAACATACCAGATTAATCACTTAGAATAATATTTGCCTTACTGTTTGTCCTGAATATGTTCTGTTACTGGAATGAAATAGGAGGAGCGCCATCTATGGAACAAGATTTCTGTAATACATGTAAGTATTTGCTGTATTATATAGAGAAAAAACTGCTACAAAATAGATGTGGTACTATCGCACCTCAATTTTCCACACTCAAGTTTCCACAACCAAAACGTAATTTGATTTAGTGCTTCAGATTTGTCTATCTAACCATATTTTTTGTTGAAAGAAATAATAACGTGTTAACTTTCTAGCGTATCAAAGGAACCATTTTCATTGTTAATTAGAACAAGTTGAAACTTTAATTTAACTAAACAAATTCAAGCTAAATTCTTTCTTTATAGAACCTGAGGAATTGCTTTGGGTTAACTCAAATTTTGGTCATAATAATTAAAAAAAATTAACAAAAAGCCTTTTGTTAATTCAACACAGTAACTTTTTGATTGTGACATTCTCAAAAATCTTCAGTTTGCAAGTTTAGATGCTACCGTTTTCATTTTTTGTTATCTTGATATATCTAACTTTTTGATCATGTTGTAGATCACTTTCATCTTTTGTTTCTTCATGACTATTTGTTTCAAAGTAGGCCTTATCCATATTAAAAAAGAAACACTGAGTCTTTATTCTTTTAATCTATTTTATAAGAACTACTGACCAACTAAACTAACGGATAAAAGTTCATTCGATCATCTATTCTCCAATCGCAATTACTACTGTCCGAAAATCTTTCTTGTTGTTAAATATATTTGGTAAAAATATTTTACGTAAAGGTATCCTTTGTACATGACGTACAAGCAACCTACAAACACTTTTACCGTACTTTATCGACGCATCCGGTTCGTTCTCACGTTTCATCCACCCTTAATTCACTTCCGATGATAGCAATCCTTTTAGCGACGTCTTCCATCATATCTCCTGAACTGGGGAAGTATACTCTAAGTATAGCGGCGCCGTAGAGGGGTGTGGGAAAAAGGGACGCCGTAACTCCCCTGTACTACGTATTCGCTTAGATGTATAGTATACTGTACAGGACGCCCGATATCCGAGTACTACTACTACTTCTCGCAGTCGACGATGCCGCGATTCGGGTCACGTTCTAGTCCATAATGGTGCGTAAGTTGGGGGTTTATTGAAATGCTAAACAGGGTTACACGCACACCCCGCACGTACCGAGTATATACGTACGTAAACAAGTTTCGTTCTCATCCCCGGCCGTGCCGGAATCGTCGGAGTCTTCGAAGAGGATCAGTATGTCGGGATTAGAGGTCCATTACGAGCGGAACTCAGTTGGATCACGTCTGGGGTGAAGAGCTATAAAATCAGCAAAGTTCGTCGGATGGCATGCGTTGTATGAAGGTAGAATAAAGAAAAATATGTTAACCTGTTACCTTATATTATGTGTATCTAAATTCTGTTGAAGTACGGAGTTGAAGGCAAACTAAGTCAGAGTTGTGCACGTCATGGAATTTTCGGGATATCATCTTGATAAAATTGGAACGAAAACTTAAAATGTTATGTCATAATATTTTCAGTAATTTATTTTGGGTAGCTTTTCATCAATATTTTTACGTAAATAGAGAAAGAAGACAGTATAAAAATATTGTTTACAGAACTTGCGTAAACTGGAAGTATCCAGTACTAAGTAACTCTAAACTACAGTTCCTGGCCACAATATCGCACTACTCTGACTCTGAACTGTACCCTGCTATCGCTAAAGATGCTGCGAATATGCACTGTTTGTACCTCCTTTTTTTTAAATGGATCGCCCTTTATCTTCTCGCATTTTGAAAATGATTAGAAACAACAAAATATTCAAAACAAGACAATTCAAAATAAATGTTCAATCTGCAAACCTTCAGCCTAAAGCTGCTGAAGGTTTGCACCTTGCACGAACCTAGTCTATCAACGAATGTTTGTTAATAAATTTTATATCGCGTCTTTGCAAACTTTTGCACTATTATTAAATGGGCAAGCAATTTGTTTGGATGTTATACTACGATTTTATTTCACTAATGCACAAACTTATTTCGGTATCGCTGACATTTTTCGCTAGAACATTTTAATTTTTGTTATTTATTAATGTAAACGTTGGTTCAAAACGTCGGACTGTATTACGAATAATAATCGTGCTAGGGATTGATCTTTCGGGATAATTTATTGCAAATAAATCGTGTGTAACTTCTGCTGAATTGCCACCGTAAAATTGTTTCACAATCCCGGACCTATAATATTCCATTTTTTTTTTTAAAACTACTGACCGCGATCAAAACTTACTAACTTACGTTATAAAATTTGAGGACCGTACTCGCACCCTAATATCCACCAACACCTTTTTAAGAGATGAGCGAAATGAATCGAACGCCGGATAAACTGAAAGTGGATTTACGTCTGTGTTTACGCATGCCTAGCGAATCGTTTCCCTTGCCCCGTAGTAGACGGAGGCTATGATGAATTGATTTAAATTGAGAAGATCGATGTGGTGATAGCATTTTGTAGTAGTTAGACAAAGGTAGAGAATAGCGGTTAGTGCTTGCCGTTAGATAGCGGATTGGAGCTGGTAAATCGAAGAATATATCTGACACACAACCACCCAGCAGAATAACATGGGGTATTTCTCGACTTTGTTGACTTATAAAAATCATATCTTCATTCTTCTTTTATTTATATAACAGCAGTCGATAGGTCGAGAGTGAGCTCCTGGTATAAAACTGGGACCGTGAAAATTCTTAAGCAGAACGCGCACTGGATCGACTCGGCTCGGAACAGAGCAACTGACAGTTTTTGCTATACGTGAAGTTATTTGAAGGGTCTTACCGACAAAATCATCGATATGGCAAGTTAGCAATTATTCTAATGCCTCGCCGCCCCAGTGAACTACACCGTTTCTCAAAACTGAATGAAAGCACGCGGAATAAACAGTTCTAAGAACTTGCTTGTTACAGTATTTGGCCAAAGCGCGAAAGCTGAAGTTAGTCCCTGCTAATTTCTTTGACAAGTAATTAATCTGATCGTTCCAAGTTAAGCACGCATCGATAATCAAGCCCAGCACTGTCACATATTGTGTTTGTTTTGGAAATCGTGCACCGCCAGTGCCAGCAACCGCTGCATTTCCAAAGCTAACTAATGCAGACTTGCTTTTATTTATATATAATTTGTTTGCAGCTACGTACTGCTCGACTTTGGAATATGCACCGCTAGCCATGGTTAACGCTTCTGCTCCAGTATTTGCCGTAATTAAAACATATGTATCAGCGTAATTGATAATTATAACATTATCAGAACGATCATTATATATTAACAATAATATTGAGCAAAGCGCCGATCCCCCTGCACATTGTGCCCATTTGCGCGCACACTCTGAAGTCATACAAAAACGATTTAAACTACTTCACTGCACCTCCTCTAATGCCAAAACGCTCCACTTTGTCTAACCGAATACAATGATCTATACAGTCAAACGCTTTGGAGGAATCAATGAAAAGACCCAGAGGCACCATTTTACGATCGAGAGCAGATACTATAGCGCCAACAAAGAACTCAAGAGCAGTATCGATACATTTTGCTTTCAAAAATCCGTGCTAAAAATCTTGCAATACTTTATATCTTTCACAGAAGCTAAGTAGGCTATCACATACCAAACCTTCCATAACCTTCGAAAAAACACGACACTAAAGATATCGGGCGAGTAGTAGTAGTCAATTTTTGCCGAACAACCATTTTGAAAATGGGTATAACAATAGAGGATTTCAGTGCAGCAACAGTCTGACGGACTCCAATCAGGTGATCGCAAAGGTCATTGAAGATCTCTTCTTCGACCTATCCAAAGCTGTGGAAATAGTTCATTCAGGTATTCACGTACGCCAATGCATCGCCCATAATGAACAACAATTTTAGTATTTGGACACAACCGGCTAGTGTTGACTGTAACTGATTAATAACTGAATAACAAATAAATTTCTACTAATAAAAGTTTCTATAGTAACATAAAAATACGAGATTCTTTATCAGATGTATCTGACTAGAAGATGTTAATAGCCAGTGCTTTGTTTTAATATCTGAAGTCGCATACCCGCCAAACCGTATGTCGTTGTAATTCTTGAAAAAGCGTCTGTTCGAAACAGCAAAGATATGAGATGATTTCAAAAACCTACCGATGATGTCATATCTCGAAACATGTCGTAGTTATTGAAAATTAAAGTATGTCACAGACTAGAATAGAAATACTATAAAAAAATTTCTTAAGGTTACGTTTTAATAGAACCCATAATTTAGCCAGAAATCTAGTGTTCCCACACATTTGCGTAACCCTGTATAGAACAGTAATAAAGTCGCCAATGCTGTACGGTATGAAGCATGGATGTTGACGAAAAAACGAAATGCAAATAACGATGTGGAAGAGAATAATGTTAAGGAGTATATTTGGGATAACGAAGAAACAAAAGGGCGTTTGGATAATAAACACGAATTGTATGATAAAGGGAACTATACCAGCACAGTAATATTGTTCAGTATGCTTAAAACACAGACGTTAAGGTGGTTAGGACATGTAAGCAGGATGCCAGAACACAAACATTTCAAAAAAGTAGTGAAAGACGGAGAAGGGATAGACAAGAAAAAGAGTAGACCGCAGAAGATGCTTTGACAGCAGACTTGACTTATTACACTTTAAATTAATGATAGTTATTGGTTGGTTATATAGCAGACCTGTAGTGTTGCAAATGGTCGCCATAAGTACTGATGGTGATATTCGAATTGCCAATAATATAATAATAATGAGCTCTCTGTGAATACCAACGAAATTGTATTTTACGGCATCTTAAAAGAATATTGTTCTCGATGCTGAAAGACCATCGTTTTCACTAGAAACTACAACTCTAGAATTTTTGTAAACGCATAGATTTCCCAGGATTTATAGATGGGAGAAGAAACCTTAGGTGCAATAGAAGCTGAAGAAGAAGAGTGTTCACCAGGAGAAGGAGGTAATTAACAGCATCCACCACATGTGAGGAAAAGAAGATACTTAGGCAGAAATACTCCGAGAGAGATCTATTGGAGCCCCCGAAGGTTCTCAAGTTTCCACTGGGCAAGATACTGGGCTTTATAGAGCACACCAAGTTGCTCGAGTGGAAATAAGAGAACTAATGGGATGGTACAATGAGCACCTAGCTCAAGTGCCCGGGCATTAGGTGCCCACCCTAACTTTAATAAATGAATGAATGAATAACAGCATCCACATGTGGAGATTAACGAAGCACTATTTCAGCAATGGTTAACCGATGTTTATTTTCCTCTTTGGCCGGCCACTGTCCTGCTATATTACAAACCAGTATAACCTTCCAACAAACGTGAATATATTAACGATCCCGAAGAAAACTACATTAATGATACAATCTTTTGATGAATATGGTTTTCGCGTATGGAAAAATTTTGTAAGAAAATTTTTTGGTCTGGTACTATTGTATGGTTATGATATTGTGTTATATGAATGCAATCATATTATAAAATTATATATATATACATATATAATCCTAATCCTTTCTACCCGTAGGTGTAAGGATGCCACTAACTTAATTTGTCTGTCCATACACAAATTTGGTCCACTGTTTTCTGTTTTCAGCCATCTTTACTGCCTCCGTCCAGGTAGTTTGTCTGCTTACCAAAATTTCATTGATAGCATCGTTCCAAGTCTTAGGTGGTCTTCCTCGTCCTCTTCTAGCTTGAACTCTGGTCTCCCATATATTTTTGGTCATTCTTGTTCTATTCATTCTAGTAAGGTGTCCAAACCATCTTAATTGATGTTGTTCTATTGTCTTGAGGATTGGTTCTATTCCTAGCTCACTTCTCACTACTTCATTCCTAATTTGGTCTCTCCTCGTAATTCCCTTCACTTCCTCAAATACATCATCTCTGTAGCTTGGATTCTAGTTTTAAACTGCCTGGTTAGTATCCAGCTCTCACTTCCAAATGTTAATGTAGGTCTATATATACTTTTATACAGCAACATTTTTGTTTTCTTTGTGATATCTTTCTGATTTAGGAATGGTTTATTTAGAGTATGGTATAACTTCACCGTTTTTTGTATTCTGTTTTCCACTTCAATATTATACCTTCCACGACTATCTATTTGTACTCCTAAGTATGTGAACGTGTCAAGTTGTTGTAATCTTTGTCCCTCAATTTCTACGTTAATATCTTTCTCTTCCTTCCCACATTATAAAATTACAATCTCTTTATTCATTATCAGCTTTCGGCGTCAAAGTATTACGACCTGTTTGCTTACCGTTGGTATGAGAGCGGATATGTTGACCAATTAATTTGAAAAATCCTGTAACTTTTGCTTGTATACAAAAAGATTTTGTTCCATATGTGATCGTACAATGTACATGGTGTAATAAATTCCTGTGTTTTAAACATTTCTTTGAAGAGTTTCATCACCCTGCAGAATAATCCATTTTGTGTTTGAACTGAAAGAATGTTTTTCGGAAGAAAAAAAAAATATGTAGTAGAGGTGCTTACATACCTACACGTTTCCAAAGTTTCATACTTTTTGCATTTCCTGGTTCGAGATCTTCCCTTGTTAATAGAGGAAAATGTATTGTAAAGAGAATTGAGGAAGCAGAGTGATAAAATAACCTACACTTTGTGATGTGTATGTTCAATCAGTGTCTTTATGAATCCTGTTTCTGAAAATGTTCGTTTTAGGAAAAGAGCAGCAACCATCCGAAATTATATTTATTCATGACGAAATGCTAAAATTGGGACTTTTATTAAATAAATATCGTTACGGGAGCGATTACACGCGCATTAGACATCAAAACGAACTCCGTATTAATAACACACGATATCGCGCTGCCGGACTAAAACGGGTAGAAATCTTTTTTCGCATACCCAATTAGGAGGACTTTCCCCCTTTCATCTAAAGTGAAAAATCTAATTACGCTAATTCAATGATCGTCACGAAGATTAACATAATCCCGGGGAAATGGACGTCGGCGTCCGGGAGATCCGATTTTTCCCTCAACGGACCGGAGCCGGTTCGTTCATGCCGCTGCGTTGCTAAAAACGTTTTCCCTCTGTCACGTGACCCGCTCGCGGTCGCAAGATAAAAGCAATGCCATGTCTGTTCGGATCCTATCGACATTTAATTTTAATCCGCAGTAACGTGCCGGCGTCGATGCATTATCAGACGGTTCGGTCCGCTGTTATTAACATTTTAAATTAAAACTTGTAAATGAGGAGTACTTTTTATTAGAAGTTGTTAATAAAATAGAAAAAAAAAGAAACAAAGCTGACGAACATATTAAACAAAAATTCTAAACGGGGTTTGCTTTCACAGAATGTTAAATGTGATCCTTGCGGAACATCAGTACAAGCAATGAATGAATCCGTGTTGAAACCATTGTGCGAAACGTAATAAACGCGATTGCTTAAGTAAGATGAAATTAGGTCAGTAACTTAAGCGATAAAACCAAAGTTAGACATTTTTTGCAGCAAACATGTGCGATCTGCAGTTTCAAACGTTATTGTAAAATCTGTTTACAATACAGCCAAATTGATTAACGCAGTCCATCCGGATATAAACCCATGCTGATGAATTGATAGGAAATATTTGACCATAAAGGATAGTTATTTATGTAAAACGTTCTGGAATTTAGATAAAATATTTATAGGCCTATATTCATTTCATTCATTCATTAAAGTTACGGTAGGTAATTAAGTTTTGACCTAATTAAGGGGTTCGAGACTGCCTTAATGACAGCCTGACTGTCAGTCATTTTATTAATTTTCCTCCTCATGTAGTCCCCTTTTGCAATCATTTCTGCACAGGCTGCAAGGGCGAATACCTCTGCCTGGAAGACCTTTGTATGTTTCTCCAGGCTTATGGTCTGGTCTATATCTTTTGATTAGGACTGGGTCCACAAATATCGGCTCCTGTGCCCTCGCTGGATTTGGATGCGCCCGTGTACCAGTTATCATTACCAGTGATCTCACTACGTGCTTGGTTCGTTCGTATGGAAGATTTTTCAGCTTTTCAGTGAAGATAATTTCGGGTGCCATGCTGTCCGTGGGCATTTGCAGCAATGGCCCGTCCAGCATCGTGCCCGTAGTATAAGTGTGCCCTCCCAAAATGTTGAAGTTGGGATGGGGCAGGTTGTTGGCTTTCAGTCTAAGGATCGCATTCATTGCCTCCGCTCTCACATAAAGCTCCAGCGGGGGAGGCCCACAATGGTCTCTGGTTAATTGCACCAGTGATATCCAGCAAAGCCTGTCTCTGGGCAGCGGTTTAGCAGTTTCACTGCGGAGGACATTTCTATCCTCCTCCATCAGACTACTGCCCCGTATGTTATCGCCGTTCTTATCACGGCAGTATATAGCCAATGAATCACCCTCGGCTTTAATCCCCAGGTTTTGCCAGCAACTCTCCTGCAGCGCCAGAATAGTTGCGTAGCCCTGATCGTTGTTTTGACTAAGTGATTTTTCCAGCTCAGTTTCGCATCGAGGGTAGCACCCAGATACTGTACTTCCTTGGTTAATTGTAACTCCTGCCCAAACAGTCTAACGCCGCCTAGGTCATTGAGTTTCTTCATGTTGGTAAAGGCAACCAACTTTGTTTTTTTTGTGGATTAACTGAGAATCCTTGTGTAAGGCACCATTCCTCCACCATTCGCAGTGCATTACGCATGATGCCCGCCACAACGCCCGGGAACTTCCCTCTAGCTGCGATGACAATGTCATCAGCGTGCCCTTGTGTCTATATTCCTTTGTCCTCAACCCATTTGCTAGTCGTGTGATCAATGTTCTGGTCCATTAAAGATCGGTTTATCGAGGGCGTTGATGTGTTATCAAAGCCGCCCTCGATGTCTAAAAATACTGCAAGGGGCGTTTTGATGTAGGCTCCTTTCGAGTCCTTCCACCAAACTATGCAGGGCAGCCTCTCCTGATTTGTCCCTTTGGTATGCCCATTGCAGAGGATGCAGAGGATATCTAGCAAGTCCTCCTTCTGTAATGTTTAGGTGTATAATTTTTTCCATAGTGTTATAGGCCTATATTATTTATATTCAATATGTTTCCTTTTTTAGGAAACTGGTGTGATTCTAGCTACTTACCACAACTCTGGAAATGTAAAGC
Source organism: Protaetia brevitarsis (assembly GCA_004143645.1). NCBI lineage: Eukaryota > Metazoa > Arthropoda > Insecta > Coleoptera > Scarabaeidae > Protaetia > Protaetia brevitarsis. The sequence continues at coordinate 265,898 of RXPK01000489.1, read as the reverse complement.
ATGTCACACCGAAAATGTTTCTGACTATACAGGCTGTTCCAAAGGCAGGAAAACGCATATTTATTCGCTTACTTTAAATAGAACACCGTATATATTATTTTATTTTTAAATTCTACGCGAAAAGTAACAAGACTTTATATAAGCTACTATATGTTTACAATGTCATTCATTGTAAACATATAGTACATTCACATCTGTAGCGTCTGTGAGATTGTGTGTAACATTCTAAGTATATATTTTGGACGTTTACAGATTTACCGACAACTTTACAGACGTTATAGATGTGCACGGAATCTTACCGTTAGTTTGATACAACAGTAAAGCTAAAATCGATATAATTATATGCAGGGTCCACTATAGTCCTGAATATTTGCTTAACTTAGCCCAAACTAACCTGATTTTTTTAAATAGCACCCTATATCTTTGCTTATGTTAAATTAATCCCTACACTAAACCCTTTTAATTTATACCAAACATTTATTATATCAAATACAGGATTTTATAGCTAATTAATGATTTTAAATAAATCCAACGAATTTTTATGTCAGTTTAGTATATGAACGTTATATAATTCAATAAGGATGGAATTAGTAAATATGTGTCATTATCAAATAATAAAGTGTATAACTAGTGGCACAGGTATTTTGAAAAAGGAATGAAATTTAATGATAATTACCAGAATAACATCTATTTTTAGTAGACCAGGCCATGACAATTATTTTACAGTTGTACATCAAAACTACTAACAAGTTTTGTAATTTAGTTTTGAATGTAATACTTTGTAATAAATAAACAATCACTGAGATGTAGAAAAACGTTTCAGTGATTGTTTATATATTTTCTTAATTATTTTTATTATTACATATTTACTTAATCTTAAATTGTATGTGTTTTAAATGTTAATGTTTATTCTTAAACCGTTAAAATAATAGATAAACATTAAATTAAAAAATAAATGAGCATAAATCATAACAAAATACATTCTTAATTAAAAGTATCTACATTTAGCAATTATTCTTAATTATCAAAATGTATACCAGGTTTTCAAAAATATATCTCCTCTTTTTTAAACATATTTCTACCCGTTTTTGCAGATTTAGCGATTTTTGCAACAATTCAAGCAAAATGGATGGAAATGCCTCCCTTATTCTATTTTTCCTATTTTCCTTTATGAGTGACTCTTTTCATGCACAAGTTTCTTTACGTAGGCTCAAAAAAAAAATTACGGAAAATGTATTGCATAAAGCAAATTATTTTTTGGTAATTTTGACTTTTGTATTGGCGATGACAATTGTTTTGGTAAAACGTATAGACGAATGACATTAAATTTCTTTCTATTTTCAAAAAGCGTATTATTAGTTTCGTATCTGGCTTCATTCAATTATATCGCGTTCATATACCAAGCTGATTTGAAAATTAATAGAAAATCCATTTATTTGAAAATGATAATGTGCAGAATACTGATAGTCAAAAACATTTTAGTTCCTTGCAAATCAGTTCCCTTTCGTAAGAGTGGCTTTCGTAAGCAAGTTTCACTTGATTTATTATATTGTAAATCGTATCTGCTGTTAGACTTTGTGGTTATTTACGCAATTGCTTATAAATGTATTAATATCTAGAATTGCCAACACGTTTGCTGTCGCTTGGAATCCCAATACTTGGCAATTAGTTATTCTTGCAGAGGAATACTCCTAATAATAATTTTTCACAATTATTTATAAGCGTTTAGGCTTTACTAACCATTTTAATGACTGAAGCTTTTTATTCGATATATCGTAAAAAAAGCCAAAATACTAATACTAATAGTCTCAAAAATGAAGAAAAAATTAATGAAACTGTAATGAATGGAGGCTAGACAAGATAAATGATGAAAGTTTTACTGAACGTCCTATGATGGGTTAGTTACATTGAAGTAAGATTGTAGTGCAAAGTTTATGATTTGATTTTCTTCTTTCTTTTTGCGATTTACAAATTACCTTGGTAACTTCTCAGACAACCTTTTGCTCTCATTATATCGGCAAGCTAGCCACGTAATTATATCTTAAAGTTTAAACATGATAAAGTGGAAACTCTCCAGACTTAAGTCTACATATTATTACGGTATCACGCAACAATTCTCATTAAATATTAGTCTGACAAGTTTTGGAGTTACGCGCCCCATTCATCTCCGTACGCAGCTGTAGCGTTTCGCTGACGGATACCTCATTTAAATTTATGATATCGTCGTGAAATGCCACTTGAAAAGTTTGATTGTTGCTGAATTATTAACTTCCGCAATTAGTTGCACCAGCCGACAAGGCTATCCTGGCGGTATTAAAATTTCATTCAAATCAAATACGTACGAAATTTCAGGAGGGTTATTTACCCTACCGTATACGTTCACTTCTTAATGGCAACGAGAAGCAAAGTGGTCTGTACCAGAAATTACATATTAAGTCAATTACTTACTTTGTTTCGTGTATAACTTACGATTAGATTTTATATGTATACATAATGGGTGGATATATTATGTGTATACATAGAGCAAGGAAGCCCTAACTTATTTTGTTTATGTTCATTTAAACTTTGGGACTTATTGAAAGTTTCAGCTGCAATAACAAAGAAGCCGGATGAATGTTTAAAGTAGGTTATTACATAATACAAGCAGCAAGTAATTTTAATAAGCATCTTTAACCAGCTATTTGGTGTTTGAAAGGGTGTTTTTCGATTGCCAAGAGGTTAGTGTTCTTTTTATTTGTGTTTCAAGATCCTGTGCATGTGATAAAAGCAAAAATATACAGGTTTTAACTTTAATTAGGCCTATTATCTTTAAGAGTGACTTCCTTATGTAACTAGTGTAGCAGTTAGCTGGGAGGGTCTCCACGTCAGTACTAGAAACCTTATCCTTGCCAGGCAATCGCATTGGCACAGCATATGAACTGGTGTTTCTTCCTCCTCTTGGGAGAATCTGCAAATAGCGTCATCTGCCAAACCTGTTTATACATATGCTCATTTAATCTATAGTGACCAATTAGGAGAACTACTATCATTTTAACAGTTCCTGTCTTCACTCACAATCAGTAGGTCTTTAGAGACTCCAGACCTCTGTTCCTTTAGGAACTGTTTTGTCTGTATCTGTCCTGGTGATTCATTGATGTACCTTATATTTTTGCGATTGGGTAATGGCAAAGAAAGGGCAAGCTCCTGCGAATAATCCTGACGAATTTTGCCTAGCCAGATCGTCCGCCACATCATTTCCCTTCACGCCCGAGTAACTGTGAACCTGTAGGCTAATGTAAATTTCCTTTGTGTCTCCACCTAATTTAGAGCCCTTACAGAGTCCCAAAATCAACAATTGTGCAACTGATCGACTTACGTGTTGACTGTCTGTCGGACCCTTTTATCTAACTCGCTGTATCTTTCTACTTCTTTGACACAGTAACGAGGCAGTTACTTTTTTTTTTCGAAAATATTTTCTTACACTTTCAGTTAGCGGTCGCCATAAACTTTTTTATTTTAATAGAACATCTTATATATTACCTATTACATTTTTAAATTCAGCATAAAATCCTATGGGGATTGCAGTTGGAGTTTCCCATATCTTATCTTCACTTGTTTTTAAGATATCGTGATATTGAATAAGACTGTCCTGATTCTACTCTACTTTCCATGAAGTCCATATCAAATATTTATATCCACTGTTCCGAACGAAGTTAGCTAATAAAACACAGTACCGTGGAGATTTTTGTTTGATAATGCCTATGCAACAAGTACACTAATGTCAGCGGGGTAGTGCACAAAAATTGCATGTAAACATGCGTGCATTCAAATAACTCCCACTAAAAAATCAAGTAATAAACATTTTACAAAACATTATATTTCTGATAAATACAACCAGGTTTAATTAAAGATATAGAAGGTTTAAAGACTATATATTTGAACAATACACATTTACTATATTATATCGCAACTTATATCAGGCATTCTTCATAGTTTATACAAGATAGGTACTAAATGGGCAATAACGAATAGATGCTTTTCACAATCATAGGTTAACAAAAATAAAATAGAAACTAAGAATTTTAGAAGATGTTTTCTTAAAGTACCCACACAAGTTGAAAACGTAGTCATTCCTTAAATTGATATTGATTGAACCCATACCTTTCCCAAAATATAGTGGCAATAATTCGTGCACAACATATATTGTATGATGATAATGATAATGATGAATTTCTGTTTTATTGCTTTCTGAACTGATTCATAAAATAGCTCTACAAAAAAAATTATATTACATTTAGTATGTGTATTTCTACCGGTTTGTTGTGCAGTTTGTCATAATGGTTTTTCACGGCTGTGATCCAAACAACTACATACATCTTTGATTACATTTTCAGTTAGAGAGAGCGATGATCAGATGATTTTCCTTTCGGAACACTTCTGGTTTCTCTAAAGCGATGAACAATGAATGTGTGTTAGGGTAGTTTCATTATCATTTTGTTCCTCGGCAAATTTATTTTTATAAATGCTAACGTATTAGTGAGTATGTACTTACCATGTCCATCACCACCTCGTTAACCCTTTCGAAAATATGCCTCCAAAATAAATATACATGCTCTAGCGTAAATGGAAAAAAAAACACGTTATGCACTCAATGGGGAATGAAGGTGTGAAAAGTAACGACGAAAACAGCAATAAACAAAATTTCGACAAGAAATGCATGCCGATGTAAAACATATGTCAATTTTGACAGTGAAATCTCGGAAATGTTGTACTACTAATTTCATAACGGTGTTTGGATGTAAATATTGATTTGCACATCGCGGAAAGTAGCATAGGATCAGGAGGACAATCATTCTCGATCTAACGTTATTACGATTTTTGTAAAAATTTGACATTTGCCCAATTATGTTCCATGGAAAACCCTGTATAGTAAATTAAAGATTGAACGAAATGCAGAGAATGACACTTATTTAAGGTTGTACTTACTTATTGATGAAAACATGCATTGTATAGTATTGTAATAATCTGAGGTATTGAAGTTGCGAAATAGACCGAATTCTATCCATATATTCCATTTCCAACTCTGTTGTCAGTTTTATAGCCGTCGGTATACCAGTTCGAGTCCGATCTTACTGGAAGACCTATCTTAGTTCTTCTTATCAAATATAATAATGTGATACTTCCTGTCAAGGTTATATTTCCGAACCATGGCATCCTTTGGCTGTTCCGTAACCAGGGCCTCTTTCCGTTAATCTAATAATTTTTATAATGGTGAGTATCATACGATTTTTTTATCGCTGTTTGATTGTGCATAAGTTTGTATTCTGCAAACCTAGCGGTACATAAATACGTAATTGTGGCAGGTTTAAAATTACTTTTATTGTGGCGGTAAGGGTTGAGCTTGTTGTTCCTCTGGCCCACAGAGAAGCCAGCTTTTATTCACCATCTAAAGTTTTAGCCGTCCCCGCCTGTCGCATGTTTGGCCACCGTAATTACTTTTGTGTATAACCATACAACCATCTTGGCCCTGAGACGCAATTGCTTTCACAAGATCTCCTGCATCTCCCCAGGACAATAGTGCCTTTTCTGAATGTTGTTTTTTTTTGTGGATTCCATGCAACTCATTTATCGAACTATACCGCAAGGAATTTCGCCTCTTTGATATGTGGAATTCTTTCTTCTCCTAACACTAGTGGTAGTAAGATTTTCAGCGCTCTTTTTCTTGAGAACCTGACAACCTGTGTTTTCTGAACATGTATTAATAATAATAATAATAATAATAATAATAATAATCTTTATTGTCCAACGGTGGACACCAATTACAGGACAATATAACTATCTGCTACAATGGATGCAGTGCAAATGAAATAATAATAAATTGAAAATAAAGAAATGCAACAATAAATTCTCAAATACACCAACGCAACATAAGTTGCATACTAAAAATACATTGGTAAATAAACACATATATCAACTACGTTGCATACAAATATAAACAAAAACATAACCTAGAAATTCCAGAATAACCAAAATAAGTGCAAAATACAATTACTTTTAACCACTTCCAAGTAAACTGACAGTTTGTACATAAAAGAATCAACATTATATATACATTTTGAAACAATATAATACAGAAGTGGACAATTTATTATGTATATAAAAGTTAGTAGCATTAGCAGGAAACTAAAAGGTAAACTTAATTGATATCGCTACCAGAGTACAGCTTATTGAAATTATTTACCATGTGGAATACTGGGGACTTCACTAACACATTAGTTCTAGCCCTTGGGGCTCTAAGCACATCACACGATCGCGTATTTTGTGTTGGAACATGGAAATTAATACAGGCAAGCAAAGATGGTGAGTCTACAATATTCGTTAACACATTATGTAAAAACTTGGCACTGTATTTATCTCGTCTATCTGACAGTGACTGAAAATCATGCTGCAGCAGGGAATCAAAGGCTTTTGCAAAATCTGTATAGATGACATCCACTTGCTTACGTTGATCTAGTGCCGTAGATACAAATTGAGTAATACTAACCAAATTGGTAGTGGTCGACCTCCCAGGCATAAATCCATGCTGATACGCTGACAAAAATGGTTTAACACTTATATAGATTCTGATATAGAGAATATGCTCTAGTATTTTGGCAAAATGTGGAAGAACACTCACAGGTCTGTAGTTCATAATGTCACCGCGATCACCATGCTTGAATATAGGTATAACTTTCGCAACTTTCCAGGCACCAGGAAAGAAGGAACACTTTATAATCAAGTTGTATAAGATCACAAGGGGTTGAATCAAAACAGAAGCACATGCACGCACCATAACACCAGGAATGCCGTCATCTCCAGAAGTCATATCTGCTTTAAGTTTGGAAATACCAGATAGAACATCCACTTCTCTTATAGGACCTATATCAATCGATGGGCACCAGCTGAATGACATCGGAGGCGAGGCTGCGCTAGGACGATACACTCGGGAAAATTGTAAGGCAAAACCATTAACTATATCCTTAGGTTCAATTAATTCTGTGTCGTTGATGTTCATATGTCCAGGAATACGCGATGACCCTCTTTTGTCATTAACAAATTTCCAAAAGGCCTTAGGATGTGTAAGGATATCAGACTCAATTCGGTGCTGATACGCTTCGTACGCCTTCGCAGAATCTAGCTTAAGTTGACGTCGTAATCTTTTGAACTCATTAAGGTAAAATAATGATTTAGTACGCTTCCATTTCTTGAAATAAAATTCCTTCGTACGTACTAGCCGTCTTATGTGTTCATCAAACCACACAGGAAAATGACGAGAGGATGATTTAATTCTTGGCACACAGGTTTTTATAATACCATTTAACGTATTGTAAAAATCGTTTACTGCTTCATTAACGTCATCATATCCTAGCAGGAAACTCCAGTCAACCTCAGCCAACTTAGAACACAGAACACTTATATCCATTCCACAAAAGTTATAACGCATATTAATATTAGACGGAAAGGAAGATGGCTCCATAGCAGTACGCAAATTTATAGTAATCTCTAAGGCAGGATGGTGGGTATCCTCCGATAGAAAAAGGTATTGTATCACGAACAACTGTAACCTCTTGAGCAATATTGGTCAAAACAAGATCCAACAGACGTCCGTTAGAGTTTGCAATATTGTTAGCTTGACGCAAGTCTAACGTTTCCATAAAATGTCTAACAGTTGTAGATTTTATATCATCCATGGCTGAGTCAGAAAATGCAGGTGCATTAAAATCACCAATCACAATGCATGGTTTACCAAGAAGAACGATTCCCAAGGCATCCAAGAATGTCTCATAATCATCAATGTTGATAAATGGTGGTATATACAGATTGACCACATGTACAGTAAGATAATGAAAATCACGTTTACTCAAGATAATATCAATTGCTGGAACTAATGTTTTTAGAGCGGATACATCAATCTCAAATGTGTTATATCTAGAAGCAAATGCAGACAAAACGCCGCCACCAGTTGACCGATCAATCCAATCGAAACGCCTGTCACATCTATACACAGTAAACGTAGAATCAAACAATTCTTCATTATTGATATCCTCATCAAGCCATGTCTCAGTAAATAAAATAGCATCCGCTTCTATAGTACCTCTAGATGAATATAAGGCGTGTGTCTTCGTTCGTAGACCACGAACGTTTTGATAGCGGATGTTAAATGAGGTGGACACATTGGACAATGTTAGTTTAAAGACGTTCCAGATTTAACTATTCTGGGTACATCTCGCACATATCGTACATAGATATCCGTTTCACCAGCCTCTTTGCGCCTGGACAATTCCTTCATAACATTGCGCCACAACTCAAGTTGGTAGAGAGTTTTATCCCTTGATATTTTTACTGAATTAAATTCTGGAGAAGACTTAATTCTCTTTGAATTACGCAATATTTTCCTAACGGTATTAGTATCCGACAGAGTTAACTTTATCGGTCTTTTACGATCTAGCTTCGATTGATCAAACTTGCCAAGCCTAGTTGGTTTTATGTCATCTAGCGCCACATCTAACACAGTTAAAATCTTACTAACAGTCGCCTTATCCGCAGCAATTTGGTCTTCCTTTCCACCATCTTTCTCTTCAGGAATGTTGAAAATGATGACATTATTCTTACGTCTCTCTCTTTCAATAACCTCCTGGATGATCGTTTCGGTTCCATAAAGGTCAACTTCTGTCTTAGACGCCGCTCGCTCTCTAAGAGCATCAATATCGTTCTTAAGGTCCTGAACCAAAGTTCTCAAAGAGTGCAGGTCCCTCAACTGCGCCTTAAAGTCCTGGCATACAGGGCAATAGAAAACAATTCTACGATCCTTCATTTTTAAGCATTGAGCCTCCTGACGCGTTACGTTTCCACACGTCGAATGAACAAAACAACGGCAGAGGTCACACATAATATCTTTGTCCGGATATACATCCTTATTACAAATGCCACAAAACAAACTCATATCAAATGTGAGAATAAGCAAAACTAACGAAGGTAAGTAATAGCAGGTTAGAACGAAGGATAAAGATACAAACAGGGACACACTCTTCACACCTAGGGGCCGATCTAGGTGGCTAACAGTAACACACAAAAGGGCCACGGAAACAATGGAAACAGGAAGGTATATATGATGGTAAATTTTAAGTAACTCTGTATACAAGAGTCACTGTATATATTAGTACATAAAAAAAAACACACTAGAGCAAGAAGTATCGAAAGTTATTCACCACAAAGACAAATAACACTTTTACTAAAGTTAAATAGAATGAACCGAAAATAAAATCACAAAACTAAAGTATGCAGTAGTTGATAAGTAACGAAACTCAATAAAATTAACGAAAATTCCGAAAGTAAATTAGCAAAAAGCAATAAACGAACAACGCACCGCACCACACGCTAGCACGCACGTAAAGATGTATTGATTGATAGTCGCTGTTTACACCAGTTGCCGACGGTGGTTATAGTGGTTTCTCAGAGAGTCTGAAAGATCTTTGCTGATATTTTGGAAGAGGGGGGGCTGGTCCATGGAGCTAGCTACAGTCTCCATTTGTGGCCAGCTGGTCACCTATCTCGTTAAATTTAATGTGAGACTAACTTTTCATCTAAACTAGAGGAACTTTGTCATAGCCGAACGATTTGTCTAGATTTGTCAGGCAGTACTCTACCATTTTGATTTACTGCTGTTTGCAACATTCTTGTTAGCACCCCTCATTTTATAGAGGTTTTCATGGTGCAGACGTCTACGGCAAATATCTTCGCCTGTGAGATGGTGGGAGATTATCCCAAATCTGTTGAGAGTCGGCAGTTCTTTTGTGTATCATATCATGTATACTTTTCTAAATTTTGGTAACCCTAACCCCCATCCTTGGAGATTTGGAATCAGCTCTGTGGGGGTCGCTTAAAGTTAAATTTTACGGGTATTACGCCCTTTGACATTTTTATTTAATCCACATTTGTTGTGAGGTCGTTCAAGATCACTAGATGTCCTTTGAACATCCAGACATTTCTGTTCTTTGGTTGTAATTTTAACCCGTAAGCACCAAAGATAGCAGTTTTTTCTATTTGCAGCTAAAGGGGGTAATATCCTTATGACCGCCAAAACAACATTCACAATTTACAAGCAGATGGTCGCTACGCATTCATATACATAGATACGTAAATGGCCATGGATATAATCAATTATATCATTTTTCGGCTGCAGTCCCCAAGTTTTACCAAAATGTCTGTGGTAACACCAATATTTGCTCAATCTGTTGCAATTCACTCTTTGATCAATTTGGCTTTTACTTGAAATTATTATGATGCGTTCTTTAAAATAAATTATGGTATAAGATAATAACAACTTTAAAGAAAATGATTTTATTATTAAAACTCTCAACTTATTTAAACCCATCCTCATCTTATTGTGAAGGGAACTTTATTTCCTCTACGTTGTGATTTTCTTACAGTAAAGCTAATATATGCAAAATAAATCGGATGTCGGTATAGATGAGGAAATGCCCTCATTTCCTGTCGTTCCTTTTACACCAATATTGAGGAAATTGCCTGGGTGGATGCTCTTCAAGTTTCTATTAGCCGCAAGGGATATGCAACTCGAGTAATTGAGGAAGGAGATTAGATTTATCATTTATGTTTTCGTATATGTACTTTTTTTTGTAAAAGAAAAACTTGAAAATTTGGTTTATAGTATGTATTATTTTTACATATAGATGTTAAGATTTTAAGGAAAATGACAGCAAATTGTTGTAAAGTTTATCGTTGAATATTTACAATAATGTAATAATGTGTAATTTCTAGCTTGAATTACTGAGTGAATTTTGTGTTATAATTAATTTTGCCTTACAGACACTACAATTTCTTATGCGTTTTAGTATTTCCTTTGCAATCAATCCTGTCATATATGTTTTCGAAGCCACTGCAGTAGGTAAACAATAGGGCTTCTAGACCACTTTCAAGGCCGTTCTCCTCCAGGTCCCCCAGAGCGGAGCTGTAGGTGGGAGGGGCAGCTCAAGGCGATGGCGTCCACGGGGACGACATCCGCAGTAGCTTGGGGGAAGGTTTTTGAAACGCTAGGCAAGGGGGCCTTAGCCGATGACGTCAGAGGCATTATTTTACTTATTGAATATTATATATCATATTCGATTAAGAATTCTAGAAACTTAATAACTATAATGAAATTCTAACATTAAATAATTACATATGTCTTTTTATTATTCACATTAAAATTTAAAATAGCATAAATCATTTTACTAATTATTACTTTTCAATTAAAACTTGAACAAACACATGTATTAGGAATGTAGACGTCAGCGCTATGCATTGAAACATTCCATTGACCTCCGCGTAAGAGACAATTGCTGTGTAAGCGATTCTATAGACTTGTCGGTTCTTGTTTAGCGATATTGTGAACTGATACTTCGGCAATTTTTAAGTACGTACAATCGCCGACATTAATATTTAGCACTCGAACGATTGACTCGACGCATTGATAATGCTAAATAATAATGTCGGTGGCTGTACATACAGTTCCGTTATAAACTATTGTTTGAATGGCTTTTACTTTTAAAGCGTTGACTTAGAGTTATTACGCGCAGTTCTTTACGGACAATTCAAACGTAACAAACTAAAAAAAGGTCAACGAAATAAAATTGGTTCAGTCCTTTTTTATGAAATTGTGTGAAATGGCGACTAAAATAGCTGCAGATATGGTTGCGACCATGGAACGTCTGAAGAACACCGTTCGTAGGGGTGATGATGTAACCCCTTACATCGAACGGTGTTCTAGATTACTTGATGTATTGAATGCAGCATTAAAGAAGGCGGAAAATGTCGGAGAAAAGGTACTTGTGACCTGTTGTATTTGATTGTTTATTATAAATTCTTAATTTTATTATAGTCGAATTTAACGGCAGCTATCGCGAAGATAATGGGCTATCGCACGTATCTGCAGACATTAATGGTGCAAGGAGGCGGAAATGTCAAGCAAACAGATCGTATTCGATGGCATGATATTCAATCGGCTTTCCAAAAACGCATCCGAACCGGCTGCATTACCAATTTACGCCATGTTGACCCTGTATTGTTTTTGGACGACGCTAAAGAGATGTTCGCAATGCAGATTAAGAATGAACTGAAGAAGGAGCCATTCTTAAAAGTCAACACGGTGTTTTGCGGGAAGTTTAAACACGAAGACCTAGAGGAATTCAAATATTTTAATACGGCAAATAAAATGATTAATCTAGATACCGATTTGGATGCGTGGTATGTCGAAAACGTTAAGGATATTATTTTACGAGATCTAGAAGAATTTCAAGTAAGTTACCAGATTACATTTAGAGATCCCTAGGTAATATTTTTTATTTTGAAGGAGCGAGATAGTGGATGGGCGTTATCGACCGTGGTGGATTTGGCTGTTAATATTAACAAGTACACCCCACAACGTGTTGGGTCCTATATTCCGCTACCGCCAGCCATTCAACGTAAAAAGGCCTGTGTAAACGTGAAAAATATGTACGACGATGCGTGCTTTGCGTGGTCTGTGGTGTCCGCACTATTTCCTGCTCAATATCATGCCGATCGCACCGCCAGTTATCCTCACTATAGTGAAGTGCTAAATTTAGGCAATATTTCGTTTCCAATCCAACGATCGGACATCACAAAATTCGAAAAATTAAACAATATTAGTGTAAATGTATATATATTAGATAAAAAACTACGGTGCACTCCCAACCGACTCACCAAAACAGTAATGGAAAGACATGTAAATTTGCTTCTTTTACAAGATAAAGAAGACCGCGCAAAGTGTCACTATGTGTGGATAAAAGACCTAAGTAGGCTAGTATCCAAACAATTAACCGCTATGAAGTGCAAAAAATTTTTCTGTGATCGGTGTTTGCATTATTTTTATTCAAAGGCAACATTACAAAAACACAGTGAGGAATGCGGCAAAGTAAATGACTATAAAGTATCTTTCCCGGAAGAAAAAGTTATTAAATTTAAAAATTATAAAAATAAACTAGAGGCTCCTTTTTGTTATATATGCGGATTTTGAGTGTTTATTATGCCCGAACAATGACCGCATACTAACTCACAAGCACGTGCCGTACAGCGTTGGGTATTATTTCAAGTGCTCCTATGATAACGAACTTTCATATTACCGTAGCTATAGAGGTGCTGATTGTGTACAGTGGTTTGTAAAAGAACTACAAGAACTCACAGAAAACATTGAGACTGTATATTGGTGCCCCATCCCTATGGACAAGTTAACCCGTGAGCAATACAATGTATATAATAATGCTACAAAGTGCCACATTTGTGATAAGGATCTAGGTATAGACAAAGTACGCGATCACTGTCATTTAACGGGCAAGTTTCGCGGAGCTGCACACGCCCAGTGCAATTTAGAATATCATGTCACAAAAACAATTCCCGTGATTTTCCATAATCTCTCTGGCTACGACGGTCATTTGTTGGTAGAAGAATTGGCGGGAACTGGTCATCTGCAAATAATTCCCAATAACACAGAACAGTATATATCAATGACGTATACTTTTAATGAAACCGAACTAAAATTTAAATTTTATAGACTCTTTCCGTTTTATGGCTTCTTCGTTAGACAAATTAGCGGCTTATTTAGAAGATTATCCTATACTTGAAAGCCAGTTTAATAGAGACGTAAATTTATTAAAAAGAAAAGGCGTCTTTCCTTATAAATATATAAGTTGTTGGGAAAAATTACAAGATGACCAATTACCACCAATCGAGGGTTTTTACAGCGACCTAACCGACACTAATATTTCCGAAAGCGATTATCAATACGCGCAAACTGTCTGGCAAGAATTTCAATGTCAAAATTTAGGGGAATATTCCGATCTGTATTTGAAAACTGACGTCTTATTGCTAGCCGATGTGTTTGAGAATTTTCGCGAAAATTGTATGCACAACTACGGATTAGATGCAGCACAATATTACACAGCACCCGGTTTAGCGTGGGATGTTATGTTGAAACATACAGGTGTGGAATTAGATACCCTTCAGGACGTGAATATGCTAATGTTTATCGAAAAAGGTATTCGCGGTGGTATGACGCAATGTTCGGCTAGGTACGCTAAAGCTAACAACAAATATATGCCCGACTATGATCCGGCAGCTCCGAATGTTTTTTTAATGTACTTCGATATTAACGCGATGTATTCGTGGGCGATGTCTCAATACCTCCCTTACGGTGGGTTAAAATGGGTTGAAGATCCAGAAAATGTAAATTTTAACGTTCCTGACGATAACCCAATTGGCTACCTCCTGGAAGTCGATTTGGAGTACCCCCACAACATACATGACCGCCAAAGCGATTTACCTATGGCTCCCGAGAAAGGAAAACCCCCAGGTAGTCGCCAAGAAAAAATGTTAGCAACGCTACGAAAAAAAGAAAAGTATGTGATCCATTACCGCAATCTCAAACAGTATCTGTCGGAAGGTATTGTTTTAACTAAAATTCATCGTGTGTTGGAATTTAAGCAATCAAATTGGTTAAAGTCCTACATCGAACTAAATACGACGCTGCGACAGAATGCGAGAAACGAATTTGAAAAGAATTTATTTAAATTGATGAATAATGCCGTGTTTGGGAAAACGATGGAGAATGTGCGTTTACGACGAGATATTAAAATTGTTGGAAAATGGGAGGGCGATATGGCGCCGAATATTTAATTAGTAAGCCTAATTTTAAGTCTAGAACTGTTTTAATGAGAATTTAGTAGCTATAGAGTTAACAAGGACAGAAGTAAAGTTTGATAAGCCGATATATGTGGGTATGTGCGTTTTAGATATATCAAAAACAGTATTGTATGATTTTCATTATAATTATATGAAAAATGTGTACGGAAATAACTGTAAGTTGTGCTATACGGACACAGATTCCCTGATATACGCGATAGAGACTCCAGATGTATACGAAGACATTAAACAAACCTTACGATACAAGTGATTATCCCGCAGACAACGTATATAAGATACCGCGAGTTAACAAAAAAGTGCCGGGTTTAATGAAAGATGAAGGTGCCGGTAAATTACTGCTGGAATTTGTGGGACTTCGTGCAAAAATGTATGCATGCAAATACCAAGACACTCTCATAAAGAAGGCCAAGGTGTGAAGGGGAGTGTTATTAAACGCCAGATAACGTTCGATGACTACTTGAACTGTTTAATCAGAAATAATGAAATGCAACATGACCAACGAAATATACGCTCGTTTAACCATACACTCTACACTGCCGTCCAAACGAAAATATCCCTTAGTCCGTACGATGACAAGCGCTTCCGAGTACCTGGTTTTACTGATACTTTACCATGGGGGCATTATTCCGTCCCAGAATAGGTAAGTATCTCTCTACAGTTCTCTTCACAAATATAACGTGAACCAGTAAAAAAATAATTCAGTTTAAATTTAGTTTACGAATAAGACAGACTTCAAACAATGGCATCAAGTAATACCAAAGTTTTAATGTAATTAATGTTTACCTATTTACATTTTTCTTTCTAGTTACGTACAACGACTTCCTCGACAACACCTTAATCATGCAGGAGAAATCTATTGCCAAGGAAAAACAACTAATTGGACAGTCTACCTTCCCCCTCAACAAATGCGGGTCCAAGTGGATTACCGTAGGCCTTTTAGTGCGGCAGCAGGATTCAATCCGGTCATACAAATAAGATCAGCGACATCATGTGTTTTCTTCACTAAAGATGAATGGGCAGAGTTTTGTAAGCAAGAAGGTAACACTTCTAAACATGAAATTGAGGCTAGCCAGTATAGAGACATTTGTGTTATAAGACTAAAAAGTCGTGGCCAAGAAGTTGTTTTATCTACCGAAACATATAATAATTTGTATAATTTGCAACAGCTAGTCCACGATAAAATAAGTTTATTGCTGAATAGTGATTTTGTAACATTCTATAAATCTATCTTAAAATCATGCAAAAATTTAGAAGGTCGTTTATATAACAATATCTTGTACTTTTTATCCGTATACACAAATTCTTATAATGCTTCATATATGATGGAAGCTTTATTTTTTTCTTTTGATACTGTTGTATATGATTTTGATATGATGGAAAAATAAAAATAATTCTAGCATATTACATGATGTATTTTATTTATGTTTACGCTGTTTGTGATTTCAAAGTAAGAAAGTGATAAAAATATATGTAATACATTATACAGCTTATTTAATTCGCGAAATTGCAATATTGTGTAATATTATGCAGTAGTTAAAGGTGTACGAACACGAACAATTCAAGGCCCAGTCCTGTTCTAGAGAGCAATATCGTCTTGGTGTTAATTAATTAATAGAAGTGTTGTAATGTAATTCGGGGCGAATACAACCCTATTGAATTTCATAATATTTATGTTTTACGTGTAATAGATTTAAGTACCCCCTTTAACTTTAAACAAGCTTTACGCTAGGTTTGAAATCACCAATTTTTGTAGTTTATCCATGTTTTTTATGTATTTCTTTAGTCGTGTAGACTTGCAAGGTGCTCGTAACAGACTAACATTAAATGCAAGTTTTTTTATTATTTACCTTCTCTAGCAAAAGTAATAGATAGTTACATATTGGAGATTTGCTTAATATTGTAAAATCGATGACCTGCAATAATTGCGTGCGAAAAATGTGTCATTGAACCTCAAATACCGTAAAACTATAAATGTATATTGGAATTTGCTACATATTGTAAAAATGATGATGTGCAATAAATGCGTGAGAAAAATGTGTCGTCGAACTTCAATTTCAATGCACGCTATTCTGGCAAGTTCGGCAATATTTAAACATATGACTTCACTTACAGTGAACTATAAATACATTGTATTAGCGATAGTAGTAAAATATTGTATAGCCTTTAAAGATGTATGCAAACGAAGCACAACTGTCACTAATAGAAGTTTGCATACAATAATATATGTATATGAAGTAATTTCTATGTCGGTGAGTCTCATTTCTTAGTTCCTAACAGTTCTACTGCACTCTAATTAACGATTTTTAAATCCGACAAATATTATATTTATTATCCTTTGTGGGCATACATTAATTAAACTGTTATCATAGTGATCAGTTAGATATATTAACCTCTTGCTACAGCTTACCTAAGTAATGATGTTTTCTACTTTAGATAAGTTTAATTGAAAATATATGAACAAATACCAGGCCTATGGAGTAATGAGCAAATACTGGTAGTGGTATACAAATATAATGAATTTGATACTTAACCGTAAGGAGTGTTTGCTATTATATTTTACCTATATTTCAATTCTTCAGTAGTTTTTCGACTACCATAAATTATGTATTAATATAGTCATATTTCACGCCTTACTACCATCAGTTCAAATCTGATAACGAACGTAACAATGATGACTGATAACTTTAATTGCACATGTAACGAGAATAATTTATCCGAGACTGCCGTAGAAGAAGCAAAAAAGCATTGGTCATTGAAATTATTGATAAGGATTTATTATTCAATATGTGAACCGGCTGTCTATATGAATAAATTGCAAATTAAGCAATATTTAGAAGAATGAACTTCCAGAAATGCAGGTTTTTTGCCATAATTATTTACAATTTTATGAATATATGCGTGATTGGAGGGAAGACTTTGAGTATCATTATAAAATTATAAGGAATTGCCTGCAATTTAAATGAACTATAAAAACCGAATATGTATAGGTGGATGATTTGAACCGTTGATATAATTTTCTATGCTTATCATTGTATAATACCTTTAACAATATCTATTCGAGAAAAAATACTATTTTGTGCAATAAGTTTTTTTTTTTACACTGACCCTTTCAATGTATCAAACAAGAACACCTATCTAAGAAAGAGAGAGACTATTACACGGGTTATAACAAGAACCCGCGCACATTTTAAACGCAGGCATGAATTTATTATAGTGTATCAACATTCTAATATCTGCATTTTTTGCTATTTGACGTCCGTGGTAGTAAGATACACGCAATATGAGGGAAAAAATATAAATTATTTTCAACACTGGTAGAAAGAAAAGTAACTGCTAGAACAGCTTAAACAGCAGCCAGAACAGCCTAAACAGCTGAGGGGAAACATATAAATTATTTACAACACTGGTGGGAAGAAAAATAACTTATGCTAGAACAGCTTAAACAACTGCCGGAACAGCATAAACAACTCTTTGAAACAGCGCGCTGTTTCTAGAGCTGTTTCAAAGTTGTTTCCCCTCAGCTGTTTAGGCTGTTCTGGCTGCTGTTTAAGCTGTTCTAGCAGTTACTTTTCTTTCTACCAGTGTTGAAAATAATTTATATTTTTTCCCTCATATTGCGTGTATCTTACTACCACGGACGTCAAATAGCAAAAATGCAGATATTAGAATGTTGATACAATATAATAAATTCATGCCTGCGTTTAAAATGTGCGCGGGTTCTTGTTATAACCCGTGTAATAGTCTCTCTCTTTCTTAGATAGGTGTTCTTGTTTGATACATTGAAAGGGTCAGTGTAAAAACTTATTGCACAAAATAGTATTTTTTCTCGAATAGATATTGTTAAAGGTATTATACAATGATAAGCATAGAAAATTATATCAACGGTTCAAATCATCCACCTATACATATTCGTTTTTTATAGTTCATTTAAATTGCAGGCAATTCCTTATAATTTTATAATGATACTCAAAGTCTTCCCTCCAATCACGCATATATTCATAAAATTGTAAATAATTATGGCAAAAAACCTGCATTTCTGGAAGTTCATTCTTCTAAATATTGCTTAATTTGCAATTTATTCATATAGACAGCCGGTTCACATATTGAATAATAAATCCTTATCAATAATTTCAATGACCAATGCTTTTTTGCTTCTTCTACGGCAGTCTCGGATAAATTATTCTCGTTACATGTGCAATTAAAGTTATCAGTCATCATTGTTACGTTCGTTATCAGATTTGAACTGATGGTAGTAAGGCGTGAAATATGACTATATTAATACATAATTTATGGTAGTCGAAAAACTACTGAAGAATTGAAATATAGGTAAAATATAATAGAAAACACTCCTTACGGTTAAGTATCAAATTCATTATATTTGTATACCACTACCAGTATTTGCTCATTACTCCATAGGCCTGGTATTTGTTCATATATTTTCAATTAAACTTATCTAAAGTAGAAAACATCATTACTTAGGTAAGCTGTAGCAAGAGGTTAATATATCTAACTGATCACTCTGATAACAGTTTAATTAATGTATGCCCACAAAGGATATTAAATATAATATTTGTCGGATTTAAAATCGTTAATTAGAGTGCAGTAGAACTGTTAGGAACTAAGAAATGAGACTCACCGACATAGAAATTACTTCATATACATATATTATTGTTATGCAAACTTCTATTAGTGACAGTTGTGCTTCGTTTGCATACATCTTTAAAGCTATACAATATTTTACTACTATCGCTAATACAATGTATTTATAGTTCACTGTAAGTGAAGTCATATGTTTAAATATTGCCGAACTTGCCAGAATAGCGTGCATTGAAATTGAAGTTCGACGACACATTTTTCTCACGCATTTATTGCACATCATCATTTTTACAATATGTAGCAATTCCAATATACATTTATAGTTTTACGGTATTTGAGGTTCAATGACACATTTTCCACGCAATTATTGCAGGTCATCGATTTACAATATTAAGCAATCTCCAATATGTAACTATCTATTACTTTTGCTAGAGAAGGTAAATAATAAAAAAACTTGCATTTAATGTTAGTCTGTTACGAGCACCTTGCAAGTCTACACGACTAAAGAAATACATAAAAAACATGGATAAACTACAAAATTGGTGATTTCAAACCTAGCGTAAAGCTTGTTTAAAGTTAAAGGGGGTACTTAAATCTATTACACGTAAAACATAAATATTATGAAATTCAATAGGGTTGTATTCGCCCGAATTACATTACAACACTTCTATTTAATTAATTAACACCAAGACGATATTGCTCTCTAGAACAGGACTGGGCTTGAATTGTTCGTGTTCGTACACCTTTAACTACTGCATAATATTACACAATATTGCAATTTCGCGAATTAATAAGCTGTATAATGTATTACATATATTTTTTATCACTTTCTTACTTTGAAATCACAACAGCGTAAACATAAATAAAATACATCATGTAATATGCTAGAATTATTTTATTTTTCCATCATATCAAAATCATATACAACAGTATCAAAGAAAAAAATAAAGCTTCCATCATATATGAAGCATTATAAGAATTTGTGTATACGGATAAAAAGTACAAGATATTGTTTATATAAACGACCTTCTAAATTTTTGCATGATTTTAAGATAGATTTATAGAATGTACAAAATCACTATTCAGCAATAAACTTATTTATCGTGGACTAGCTGTTGCAAATTATACAAATTATTATATGTTCGGTAGATAAAACAACTTCTTGGCCACGACTTTTTAGTCTTATAACACAAATGTCTCTATACTGGCTAGCCTCATTTCATGTTTAGAAGTGTTACCTTCTTGCTTACAAAACTCTGCCCATTCATCTTTAGTGAAAGAAAACACATGATGTCGCTGATCTTATTTGTATGACCGGATTGAATCCTGCTGCCGCACTAAGGCCTACGGTAATCCACTTGGACCCGCATTTGTTGAGGGGGAAGGTAGACTGTCCAATTAGTTGTTTTTCCTTGGCAATAGATTTCTCCTGCATGATTAAGGTGTTGTCGAGGAAGTCGTTGTACGTAACTAGAAAGAAAAAATGTAAATAGGTAAACATTAATTACATTAAAACTTTGGTATTACTTGATGCCATTGTTTGAGTCTGTCTTATTCGTAAACTAAATTTAAACTGAATTATTTTTTTACTGGTTCACGTTATATTTTTGAAGAGAACTGTAGAGAGGATACTTACCTATTCTGGGACGGAATAATGCCCCCATGGTAAAGTATCAGTAAAACCAGGTACTCGGAAGCGCTTGTCATCGTACGGACTAAGGGATATTTTCGTTTGGACGGCAGTGTAGAGTGTATGGTTAAACGAGCGTATATTTCGTTGGTCATGTTGCATTTCATTATTTCTGATTAAACAGTTCAAGTAGTCATCGAACGTTATCTGGCGTTTAATAACACCTCCCCTTCACACCCTTGGCCTTCTTTATGAGAGTGTCTTGGTATTTGCATGTATACATTTTTGCACGAAGTCCCACAAATTCCAGCAGTAATTTACCGGCACCTTCATCTTTCATTAAACCCGGCACTTTTTTATTCACTCGCGGTATCTTATATACGTTGTCTGCGGGATAATCACTTGTATCGAATCCACTAAGGTTTTGTTTAATGTCTTCGTATACATCTGGAGTCTCTATCGCGTATATCAGGGAATCTGTGTCCGTATAGCACAACTTACAGTTATTTCCGTACACATTTTTCATATAATTATAATGAAAACCATACAATACTGTTTTTGATATATCTAAAACGCACATACCTACATATATCGGCTTATCAAACTTTACTTCTGTCCTTGTTAACTCTATAGCTACTAAATTCTCATTAAAAACAGTTCTAGACTTAAAATTAGGCTTACTAATTAAATATTCGGCGCCATATCGGCCCTCCCATTTTCCAACAATTTTAATATCTCGTCGTAAACGCACATTCTCCATCGTTTTCCCAAACACGGCATTATTCATCAATTTAAATAAATTCTTTTCAAATTCGTTTCTCGCATTCTGTCGCAGCGTCGTATTTAGTTCGATGTAGGACTTTAACCAATTTGATTGCTTAAATTCCAAAACACACGATGAATTTTAGTTAAAACAATACCTTCCGACAGATACTGTTTGAGATTGCGGTAATGGATCACATACTTTTCTTTTTTTCGTAGCGTTGCTAACATTTTTTCTTGGCGACTACCTGGGGGTTTTCCTTTCTCGGGAGCCATAGGTAAATCGCTTTGGCGGTCATGTATGTTGTGGGGGTACTCCAAATCGACTTCCAGGAGGTAGCCAATTGGGTTATCGTCAGGAACGTTAAAATTTACATTTTCTGGATCTTCAACCCATTTTAACCCACCGTAAGGGAGGTATTGAGACATCGCCCACGAATACATCGCGTTAATATCGAAGTACATTAAAAAAAAACATTCGGAGCTGCCGGATCATAGTCGGGCATATATTTGTTGTTAGCTTTAGCGTACCTAGCCGAACATTGCGTCATACCACCGCGAATACCTTTTTCGATAAACATTAGCATATTCACGTCCTGAAGGGTATCTAATTCCACACCTGTATGTTTCAACATAACATCCCACGCTAAACCGGGTGCTGTGTAATATTGTGCTGCATCTAATCCGTAGTTGCGCATACAATTTTCGCGAAAATTCTCAAACACATCGGCTAGCAATAAGACGTCAGTTTTCAAATACAGATCGGAATATTCCCCTAAATTTTGACATTGAAATTCTTGCCAGACAGTTTGCGCGTATTGATAATCGCTTTCGGAAATATTAGTGTCGGTTAGGTCGCTGTAAAAACCCTCGATTGGTGGTAATTGGTCATCTTGTAATTTTTCCCAACAACTTATATATTTATAAGGAAAGACGCCTTTTCTTTTTAATAAATTTACGTCTCTATTAAACTGGCTTTCAAGTATAGGATAATCTTCTAAATAACCCGCTAATTTGTCTAACGAAGAAGCCATAAAACGAAAAGAGTCTATAAATTTAAATTTTAGTTCGGTTTCATTAAAAGTATACGTCATTGATATATACTGTTCTGTGTTATTGGGAATTATTTGCAGATGACCAGTTCCCGCCAATTCTTCTACCAACAAATGACCGTCGTAGCCAGAGAGATTATGGAAAATCACGGGAATTGTTTTTGTGACATGATATTCTAAATTGCACTGGGCGTGTGCAGCTCCGCGAAACTTGCCCGTTAAATGACAGTGATCGCGTACTTTGTCTATACCCTAGATCCTTATCACAAATGTGGCACTTTGTAGCATTATTATATACATTGTATTGCTCACGGGTTAACTTGTCCATAGGGATGGGGCACCAATATACAGTCTCAATGTTTTCTGTGAGTTCTTGTAGTTCTTTTACAAACCACTGTACACAATCAGCACCTCTATAGCTACGGTAATATGAAAGTTCGTTATCATAGGAGCACTTGAAATAATACCCGACGCTGTACGGCACGTGCTTGTGAGTTAGTCTGCGGTCATTGTTCGGGCATAATAAACACTCAAAATCCGCATATATAACAAAAGGAGCCTCTAGTTTATTTTTATAATTTTTAAATTTAATAACTTTTTCTTCCGGGAAAGATACTTTATAGTCATTTACTTTGCCGCATTCCTCACTGTGTTTTTGTAATGTTGCCTTTGAATAAAAATAATGCAAACACCGATCACAGAAAAATTTTTTGCACTTCATAGCGGTTAATTGTTTGGATACTAGCCTACTTAGGTCTTTTATCCACACATAGTGACACTTTGCGCGGTCTTCTTTATCTTGTAAAAGAAGCAAATTTACATGTCTTTCCATTACTGTTTTGGTGAGTCGGTTGGGAGTGCACCGTAGTTTTTTATCTAATATATATACATTTACACTAATATTGTTTAATTTTTCGAATTTTGTGATGTCCGATCGTTGGATTGGAAACGAAATATTGCCTAAATTTAGCACTTCACTATAGTGAGGATAACTGGCGGTGCGATCGGCATGATATTGAGCAGGAAATAGTGCGGACACCACAGACCACGCAAAGCACGCATCGTCGTACATATTTTTCACGTTTACACAGGCCTTTTTACGTTGAATGGCTGGCGGTAGCGGAATATAGGACCCAACACGTTGTGGGGTGTACTTGTTAATATTAACAGCCAAATCCACCACGGTCGATAACGCCCATCCACTATCTCGCTCCTTCAAAATAAAAAATATTACCTAGGGATCTCTAAATGTAATTCGGTAACTTACTTGAAATTCTCTAGATCTCAAATAATATCCTTAACGTTTTCGACATACCACGCATCCAAATCGGTATCTAGATTATCATTTTATTTGCCGTATTAAAATATTTGAATTCCTCTAGGTCTTCGTGTTTAAACTTCCCGCAAAACACCGTGTTGACTTTTTAAGAATGGCTCCTTCTTCAGTTCATTCTTAATCTGCATTGCGAACATCTCTTTAGCGTCGTCCAAAAACAATACAGGGTCAACATGGCGTAAATTGGTAATGCAGCCGGTTCGGATGCGTTTTTGGAAAGCCGATTGAATATCATGCCATCGAATACGATCTGTTTGCTTGACATTTCCGCCTCCTTGCACCATTAATGTCTGCAGATACGTGCGATAGCCCATTATCTTCGCGATAGCTGCCGTTAAATTCGACTATAATAAAATTAAGAATTTATAATAAACAATCAAAATACAACAGGTCACAAGTACCTTTTCTCCGACATTTTCCGCCTTCTTTAATGCTGCATTCAATACATCAAGTAATCTAGAACACCGTTCGATGTAAGGGGTTACATCATCACCCTACGAACGGTGTTTCTTCAGACGTTCCATGGTCGCAACCATATCTGTAGCTATTTTAGTCGCCATTTCACACAATTTCATAAAAAGGACTGAACCAATTTTATTTCGTTGACCTTTTTTTAGTTTGTTACGTTTGAATTGTCCGTAAAGAACTGCGCGTAATAACTCTAAGTCAACGCTTTAAAAAGTAAAAGCCATTCAAACAATAGTTTATAACGGAACTGTATGTACAGCCGCGACATTATTATTTAGCATTATCAAAGCGGCAAGTCAATCGTTCGAGTGCTAAATATTAATGTCGCGATTGTACGTACTTAAAAATGCCGAAGTATCAGTTCACAATATCGCTAAACAAGAACCGACAAGTCTATAAAATCGCTTACACAGCAATTGTCTCTTACGCGGAGGTCAATGGAATGTTTCAATGCATAGCGCTGACGTCTACATTCCTAATACATGTGTTTGTTCAAGTTTTAATTGAAAAGTAATAATTAGTAAAATGATTTATGCTATTTTAAATTTTAATGTGAATAATAAAAAGACATATGTAATTATTTAATGTTAGAATTTCATTATAGTTATTAAGTTTCTAGAATTCTTAATCGAATATGATATATAATATTAAATAAGTAAAATAATGCCAATGACGTCATCGGCTAAGGCCCCTCACCCCGCGTTCAAAAACCTTCTCCAAGCTACCGGATGTCGTCCGCGTGGACGCCATCGCCTTGAGCTGCCCCTCCCACCTACAGCGCCGCTCTGGGGGACCTGGAGGAGAACGGCCTTGAAAGTGGTCTAGAAGCCCTATTGTTTACCTACTAATTACGAATTAAGCGAACTTAATAAACTATAATGAAATTCTAACATTAACATTAACATTTAATACTTTTCTTGTTATATCGATTAAAATTTAAAATGATTTTATTAAATACTGCTTTAATACATTGACGCACATGTAGACGTCAGCGCTATGCTTTGAAACATTCCATAGACACCCGTATATGCGACAATCGCTACGTAAGCGATCTTACGAACTACAGAGCCATTTTAAATAGTTTAAGTAATCCAATATGATATATAATATTAAATAAGTAAAATAATGCCTCTGACGTCATCGGCTAAGGCCCCCTTGCCTAGCGTTTCAAAAACCTTCCCCAAGCTACCGCGGATGTCGTCCCCGTGGACGCCATCGTCTTAAGCTGCCCCTCCCACTACAGCTCCGCTTTGGGGCACTGGAGGAGAACGGGCCTTGAAAGTGAGCTAGAAGCCCTATTGCTTACCTACTAGCAGTACCATCTAAATTATATTGCTTACCTAAAATACATAAACAGAATATACCGATGCGTCCCATTGTTAGCTTGGTTAACTGTGTTACATATAATTTAGCAAAATTTTTATCAAACATTGTTACTTTGGCCTTCTCTGAAAATACTTCTTATAATATTAAAGATACTTTCACTTTTGTCAGTACTATTAAAGGAATGATTATACCTCAAAATTTTATGTTGATATCTTTTGAGGTTGTGTCATTATTTACAAATATTCCAATAGATTTAGTAATTGATATTCTGATACAAAAATGGCCTTTAATTGAACCACACACTACAATTTCGAAAGATAATTTTATACTATTATTACGTTTTGTTTGTAATAATTGTTACTTTTCTTTTATAAATAAATATTATCTACAAATTTTTGGTACACCAATGGGTTCCCCAATTAGTCCAATTTTGGCAATGATTGTTATGGATTGTTTATTAGATACTGTTATATCTAAATTACCTTTCAAAATTCCATTTATTTTTAAATATGTTGATGACATTATTTGTTCAATACCTAATGATAAGGTAGCTATTACTTTAAATACATTTAATCGTATAATAATCATTTACAATTCACTGCTGAATTGGAAATTGAATGTTATGTACCTTTTCTTGATACCAAAGTTATAAGATCAGAGAATAACATTATCATATTAGATTGGTATCAAAAACCGACATCTTCTGGTAGATTTATTAAGTTTTATTCTAATCATCCTATAAATCAGAAATATAATACTGTGATTGCTATTGAAAAACAGAATTACAACCAAATTAAGTGACAAAGATTTCTTAACGACAATTTAAAAAAGTTATTTAAAATTTTTTCCAATAACGGCTACCCTAAAAATATTCTTTCCAAATTAATTTTTTCTCCAAATTCCTTACATGAACATATAAATATTAATACAACTACCACTTTTAAATATTACAAATTACCTCTCGTAGAAGGTTTAACTAATAAAGTAACTAAACATTTTAAAGATTTTAAAAATATAAAAATTGCGAAGTATAATGTAACAACCATAAGAACAATCTTTACAAAAACTAAAGACAAGATACCAATTTTGGACCAAAGTGATTTGGTATATAATATTCCTTGTCGTGATTGTCAAGGTTGTTATATTGGTCAAACTTCTCAAATGTTAAAGAATAGAATAACCCAACATAAAAGTGATAGTCGTATTGGTAAACGTTCATGTGCCTTGTCTTTACATTTTCAAAATTTAGACCACAATTTTAATTATGATAATACTAAAATTCTTGATGTTGCAAATAATTACAAAAAGCGGTTATTTCTAGAAATGGTTCATATTAACAGTAATCAAAATTCAATTAATTTTAAAACAGACACACAAATCAACTCAACCATATTTATTGAAACATTTTAAATAATACCTAGTAACATTACCTTGTTTACAAAAATGTTTCTTTGACTTTTTAAAAAATTCTAAATTTAAAATACGTATAATTTGATTATTATATTTGAATTTTGTAAGTATTATTTTTAAATCTGTCTTTACTATTGGTTCATATTCTTTGTAATATTGTAGATGTCCTCCTGATGAAGTCATAAAAAATATATGACGAAATATTGAGGTGATTAAGCAGTTTTATTTTAAAGACCGTATTACCCATACAGCTTTAGGTATTGAAATATATAGTCAAAAGTTCAAATTAGGGGATCACTGCAATAATTTTCGGGCAGAATTAGTTGCGATAAATCAAACAGTACGTTATATTGGGCGCGACTAAAAATTTATACGATTTTTAACGTACGAATTATAATTGATAGTTTATCTGTGTTAGAGGCGTTAGGGAATTTAAAAAAAAAATCGACCGATTTGTTATTAGATACTTCAGATACGTTACATGAGGGAGGGTAAAACTTTCTTGGACTCGGGCTCACGTAGGTACAATCGATAATGAGAGGGCGGATCAATTAGCAAAAGAGGCGGTGTCTAGAGGAGATAGGTATGCACAGTAAAAAAAAATACAGTAATATTCCTAGTAATAGTCCACCAGGTATATTACTGTAATTTTACAGATGAGAGAAAATTTCAGTATAACTGTAAATTTACAGTTCGACATTTACAACACTCATTTGTAAATTTACTACAGGCGTTTTCGACTTATTTATAAAATTGCGGTTACTTTTTTTTTTATAAAACTGCAATGCTATAATACAGTGTGAGTCTGTAATCCGGAATAAATTCAGTAAAGCGAAGACAGTATTTTTTCCGGAAATATGCTCGGACACGTAGATTAGTATTTTAAATTGCCCACTTTTTCATCTGACAAAATTTTATACAGCGTGTCCCAAATTTGAGATATGACATCATCGACAATTTTTTTTAAATGGTAGCCCTAATTTTTTTTATAACTGTTCTTAAAGGGTATATCAAATTACACATGCGTACCAAATTTCAAGTTTTTATTCCTTGTCATTAAAAAGATATTTAACAATAACTAATTCGAAAAATGAAGAAATCTGATTCAAATTTATTTTTATAAAGTTTAAAAATAGCACGTCAAAGGGTTTTTGTTTATCATTTTTTTTTGTTTTGCGAACAAATGATGGATCTACTAGACGGAAATGTTGTAAACATAGAAAACGTTCTATTTTCCGACGAATCAACGCTTATGTAAAACGGTGAGGTAAATCGTCAAAACTGTCGTTATTGAGCAACAACCCACGATGGATGAGGGAAGGCCACACTCAACATCCAGAAAAAGTCAGTGTTTGGGCAGACATTGTTGGTAATCGAGTAATAGGACCAATTTTCTTCCAAGAAAATCTCAATGGAGCGAGATATTTAGAATTCTTGCAGGAAAAACTAGTTCTGAATTTGGCTACTCTATTTCCTGATCCGCTTGAAGCTGATGTCCGGAATAGAAACATTTGGTTCCAACAAGACGGCGCGCCTCCTCATTTTACAAGACCTGTCCGTGAGTATCTAGATGATGTGTTTCCAGGCAGATGGATTGGTAGAAGAGGATCTTTTGAATGGCCACCCAGGTCTCCGGATTTAACACTAATGACTATTTCTTATAGCGGTACTTGAAAGGCAAAGTTTTTAAAACCGAACCGGAAAATATTGAGATTTTGAAAGAACGAATAAGACAGGAGTGTAGGCTAATTTCCGCTGAAGTAATTAGAAATGTTCAAAATGAGTTTCGGTTCCGTTTAGGGTATTGTCAGGAAGTGCATGGACAACATTTTGAACATTTATTGTAGAAAAGATATGATTGAGGTGAATCAGATTTCTTTATTTTTCCAATTAGTTATTGTTAAATATCTTTTTAATGACATGGAATAAAAACTTGAAATTTGGTACGCATGTGTAATTTGATATACCCTTTGAGAATAGTTATAAAAATATTAGAGCTACCATTTAAAAAAATTGCCAATGATGTCATATCTCAAATTTGAGACACGCTGAATAAAATTTTCTCAGATGAAAAAGTGGGCAATTTAAAATACTAATCGACGTGTCCGAGCATATTTCCGGAAAAATACTGTCTTCGCTTTACTGAATTTATTCCAGATTACAGACTCACACTGTATATAATATTACAAACTAATGCATTATAAATTGCCTGCACTTGAATTAATACATAAGTTAATTTCGGCTAGCGTAGTTAAAAAAGCGTTTGGGGATAAACTTGATAATGATTGACACGGTACGTGAGATATTACTTTGAATGGTAGATGAACTGGGAAATTTAACAGTAACGTTACACGTTTTAGGAAAATGAAGGTAAATTTTTCATATTTGGCGGCAGAATTAATAACGGGTCACGATAATTTAAAATCATTTCTATGTAGAATTCGAAGGGTTAATGATTCGCATTGCTAATGTAGTGGGGTAGATACAGCAGAGCATAGTTTATTTAATTGTCCACTCACTGATGAGTGGCAGACGCGTACGGAAGTTAGGGCATTAGCCAAAGGGTTAAATTGACCGCGACGTGAAAGTGAAGTCGGTAGAATGCTGCGAATTTTTTTAGTAATGCTGCTAAAGAATTAGATAGATGACAGCATGATATACTCAGTGACATTTCCAAGTATTACACCTAGAAGGAATAATTTGTTCAACTTGACTTTTTGGCAATGTGATAGTATTACACTGAAAAAAGTATTTTGTAAAATTACGTGTAAATGCATGGCAATTCGTGACCACGGACGTATCTGTAAATTACCAAAGTGTTTTATGTTTACAAGATAAATATAAATTCACAATGCAGCTTGTAATTTCTCTATCTTTTAAATTACCAAATTAATTGCGAAATTTAAAGCATATTATAATGCTTTAATATGTAAATTTACAAACGTTATGTGAGGTTGCTTAGGTAAACATACAAGTATATCGTAAATTTAAAGGTATCTTGTACTTGTATAGAAGGTAAAATTACAAAAGGTAGGTAAGTGTACTTTGTAGAATTACAACCAACAGGATTATCTTTAAATAACACTTAAATTACATCTCATTTTAATGCAAGGTGCATACTCTGCATCCTCTGCCATGAATGTCGTATCTTAAGTGTTAATTATTCTAAAAATTAAGGTGTGGGTGTAAACGTGGCAAGATAAATTATACACAATAAAGTTGTTAAAGTTAGTGGCTCATTAATTAGTGAAGAAAAGTATTCATGGCTAAAGTAGATGATGCTATCAATAGCTTATTACAAGATTTAACTATCTCATTTAACAGAAGATCTTGAAGGTGAATGAACTGACTTTTAAGAAAAAATGGATGCAGGAAGAAATACTTAACCATCAATGAACCATATATGACTTTTAACCGTAATGGTTATGGATGAAGTGTGATTTAGAAGTTAAGGCAAATTGGTAATATTGTTTTTCTGAATTAAATTAGGATTTTCAAAACCTATTATCAAACGTTGAAATTACCTTTCTTTGAAAGCAAAATATATAATCCATATTTTTATGATGGTTGCATTTTGTATATATAGCATACTAATTTGCTGTTAATACGTTTTAGAGAGATTTAATTGAAGATTCTACATTTTAGGACATGCTCTCGTTGTTAATAATAATTGCGAAATTTACGTTGGCACCAGTACCAGAAAGTTTCATTGAGAATGACAGAAATGTAATAAGAGTTATAATTGTTGAACGTCAATGAATGTTTCATTTACGTTCAACTTGTACGAAGCGACGAAGATAAAATTAAGAAGTTATTCATCCTATTAAAAATGAGGTAAGATATGTATATGTGGTAAACTTTTTCATAGTAGAACAAGTAATGCTAAAATTACGATATTGTAACTTGTGGCATTATAAAAGATGATATTAAGTTGATACCGTTTTTTATGTGAAACGCTTGAATAAAATTTCTACTTAATAGATTTATTTTTTTCTTATTTTATTTATTTCTGGTATTTAGATATCACACAGTATCGTACATTTATTAATATAAGCTGTATTAGGTATCTGTGCTTACAGATAATCTTATAGGGCTATAGATATATAATATATAATCTCACCATTAGTGTAAATAGGTATTTTAAGTACATAATATAATATATAAATAAATAAATAGATGTAGCAAATAATCTACATTCACTAGATAATACACCTAATCTTTTAATTTTAAAAATTCTATTTGTGTAGCCGAATCTGTCAGAAAGAATAGCAAATATGCCTAAATAAATATGTAAAACACTTATCTGAAATAACTAAAGAGTCGAATTATAATAAATAAAATAACTACTTTTTTATAAAAAATGTCTAGAAAATAGTGGTTAGTTGACTATTCTTGTAGACAAGTCAAACAGCAACAATATTAGCAAAAACGACGAATTGTAAATAGATATTTTAACAATTTTAATTGTTTAGCTAATTTTTCACTAAAGAAATTAGGTATTACACCTAATCTTTGTTTAGTGTTACGACATTATTTTTCTCTGTGCGTCATTGCTGTACAATCAACAGGGCGGCTAAGTTCGCGATACGACAAACCAGCATCTCGATAGGCAACAATTCTACCCCTGTCAAAATCACTAACACGATGATAATTTTGTTACGCTTAACACTTATAAACGAACATGCAATAACTAAATATTTCTGTACTAGTCAGCTCTCATAAACAGGTTCCTTCATAAAAAACTAAGAGATCATTTTTTTCGCAAGAAATTATCAAAGTTAAAAAGTTCGCATTCTTGCCATAACTTGCTTTAAATATAGTCTCCCGATGCCAAAAAATCAAGTTGAACAAATTCTTCCTTCTGGATTGACACTTCTAATGTCACTGAGTATATTACTACTTTTGTATTGACTGACTTATATTACAACAAAATTAATAACACTTTACTTCAGCGTCTGTTCTATTTAGTAATACTCACGTCAAAACGTCGGTAAATTAGATCCACTGAACTTTTTCCAGACAACCAGAAAAATCAAATATACACTTTAAATAGTATTTACAATTCATACATTTTGTATACATGCCGTGGTGTGACGTGCTATTTTGGCGTATGTTCGTAGAGCTAGTAAACTACAACTGTCGCCAACAGAGATAATATATCGCCAATCAGTTGGAATATGCACATGCGCACATCAACCAGTCATCAAACTATCACAAACTCGCTGCAAGTCCAGTTGGCAACCGAGTACATACACACGCATGATCAGAGATAGCCGTGATAATCCGTACACGAGTAGGGTGTGTCTGTATATTATTTCTTTAGAAATATTTATGCATTCCGTATTTAGTGTGAAATACTTGCGGTTACAGAAAATTGCAATTGATATTCCCTTTACTATAAGAAAAATATTAAAGTAGATATGTTGATCACAAAAAAAAAATACTGAAATTTTCTCTGTACCAAAAGTTATTAAACTTATAATCAAATCAATAAATGAATCGATTAATAACGATAAAGAAAGAAAATTAAAACCATCTACATACCAACAAACAAATACTGTAGTATAGATTTCCGAACTAAGCCATTTCTGGAGATATCACAATATAGTAACACATTAATGGAGAACCGAAATGTAATGTCATATTTATTTCTCCTATCTTATCAATAAACAATATGTAACGTATCACTTTTAATCTTGACGTTACCAAGCGTATTTATATCTAACTGTACAGTTGAAGTATATTCTCTCGAAATCAATTTTATTTTTCTATACAGGCATGAGATATTCGCGAAAGATCTGCAAATGGCCAATCTTCTTTGTTAGTGTCTTAGCCGTTATCTTAATTGAATTATATCCCGCCCCTAAGCAAAGTCTCAAAAGTTCAGTATACAGGAGACGCGCTATATTCTTTAAATACCATAGTACCCTCACCCGATCTGGGAGCAATTACTTTTGATCGATTCTCATGATAGTTTTTTTATTATTTATTTCTGTTAATTAATAGGTATTATTATTTACCAAACTTCCAGCTTTCAACAAAAAATATAATATTCATCAGTAAATTACGCACCCATTCATTTGTCATCCGAGCGCTGTGTACGATCCCAGTAAACCAATTTCAAATTTCCCGCAATTATTTTTGTAACTTCAACTTAAAGTATTCTCAAAAAATGTTATACAAGAATCGTAGGTTATTCATTCATTCATTCATCAAGTTAGGTGGCACCTTGATGCCGGCACTTGACTGTGTGCTCATTGTACCATCCCTATTGATTCTCTTTTTTCCACTCGAGCAAGCTTGTGTCTCTATAAAGCCCAGTATCTTGCCCTGGAAACTTGAGACCTTCGAGGCTCCAGTAATCTTCTCCCGAAATTTCGCCTGAGTACCTCAGTTCCTCACATTGCAGATTACATGTAGCTCGTTTCCTCCTGTAGTTCGCATCTTCTACACCACGGTTCGCTTACACGCCTGTGTTGTATAGATGCTTTTTCAGAACGCAGTGTCCAGTTACCAACCCAGTAATGGTTTTAACTTTCTTTCTTACTTCGCTTGAGTTAGGTTATCAGAGAAACTGCCATCCCCATCCCCTATCAGCGTTTTGGTATGGAGTTGCCTTCAGTCGACTCCATTTCTTAGTACTTTCTTTATCAACCAGTCCAGAATCTCCCTTCTTGCGGAATCCTTGTATCCCACAACGGGCTCTGACCCATGAAGTGTCTCTTAGAGCCCTCCTTGGCTAGTCAATCGCGGATTACGTTGCCCTTTATATCCTCATGTCCGGCACCCAAATCAGAGACACCGTGTTGTCTCCGTGCCAGTGCATTGTAGGATCGTTTGCAGTCCCTAACTAGTTTTGACCTAGTTACAGGTTTAGACTGCCTTATTGACAGCCTGGCTGTCATCAATTATATTAATTTCCTCCTCATGTAGCCCCCTTTGCAATCATTTCTGCACAGGCTGCAAGGGCGAATCCCTCTGCCTGCAAGACCGTTGTAATGTTTCCCCCAGGCTTATGAATATCCTTGATTAGTGACTGGCCCACAAATACCGGCTCCTGTCCCCTGGCTGGATTTGGATTCCATCCGTGAACCAGTTTTCTTTAGCAATATCTCACTACGTGCCTGCGTCTTCTGTTCGGTTATGGAGATTTTCACCTTTTCAGTGAAGATAATTTCGGTGCATGCTGTCCGTGGGCATTTGTAGCAATGGCCCGTCCAGCAGCGTGCCCGTAGTATAAGTGTGTCCTTCCCACCCTGAAGTTGGGATGCCACAGGGTTGTTGCTTCAGTCTAAGGATCGCATTCATTGCCTCCGCTCTCACATAATTTCCAGCGGGGGAGCCCACAATGGTCTCCAAAGAGCGGTCCCTTACTGTTAGTTGCCCCAGTGATACCCCAGCAATGCCTGTCTCGTGGACAGCGTTTAGCAGCTTCGCTGCAGAGGACACTTCTGTCCTCCTCCACCAGACTACTGCCCCTATGTTATCGCTGGTCTTATCACGACAGTATATATAGCCAATGATCACCTTCCGCTTTAATCCCCGGTTTTGCCAGCAACTCTCCTGCAGCGCCCAAGAATAGTTGCGTGGCCCTGGTCGTTGTTTTTAACTAAGTGATTTTCCAGCTCAGTTTTGCATCAAGGGTAACACCCAGATACTTTACTTCCTTGGTTAATTTAACTCCTGCCCAAACAGTCTAATGCACGCCTAGATCATTGAGTTTCTCATGTTGGTAAAAGGCAACCAACTTTGTTTTTTGTGGATTAACTGTGAGTCCTTGTGAAAGGCACCATTCCTCCACCATTCGCAGTGCATTCGCATGATGCCCGCCACCACGCCTGGGAACTTCCCCCTAGCTACGATGACAATGTCATCAGCGTACCCCTGCGTCCATATTCCTTTGTCGTTTAATGATCTAACGAGAGTCATCCAACGACCAAGCTCCACATCAGTGGTGACAGTACTTCCCCTTTGAGGACGACCCTCTATGGTCCTCATGGCGTATTTTTATCTAGCAATATTGCATAGACCACTCTGCCTCTTAGCATGCTGTCAACCCATCGCTAGTCGTGTGGTCAATGTTCCGTTCCATTAGTGATCGGTTAATCGAGGGCGTTGATGTGTTTATCAAAAGGCGCCCTCTATGTCTAAAATACTGCAAGGGCAACTTCCTTTTTGATGTAGGCTCCTTTTCGAGTCCTTCCACCAAACTATGTAGGGCAGCCTCCCCAGATTTGCCCCTTTGTTATGCCCATGGCAGAGGATGCAGAGAGATATCTCGCAAGTACTCCTTCTGTAATGTTTAGGTGTATATTTTTTCCATAGTCTTCAGCATAAAAGATGTGAGACACTATTGGTCTGAATGATTACGGATGTAGTATGTGGTGTCCTTCCCAGGTTTCCGGAATGAACACAAACCTCTAGTATCTTCTCCCAAGCCTGTGGAATGTAGCCCCAACGCATGGCTAGCTCTAAATATCTCCAAGAGGGGCCCCATGATGTCTCCCAATTGCCTCCTGTAGCAATCTTGGAGCAGAACCACACCATCTGGTCCCGGTGATTTTATACGGTCAAACGACTCAACTGCCCAACGAACAAGATGAGGTTTGAAAATATCGTTTGATTTCTTCCAATCTTCCTTAGACGCCCTCCTCACTGCGTCTGATTGTCTGTTTTACCAAAGTCCACCCTGTCCGAGCCGGGAAAGTGCACGCTGAAGAAGGTACTCAAGAGTCTCCTCCGCAGTGGTTGTGAACCTCCCGTCCGGCAGCTGAATGGACCTCAGCGTGTAGAAGAGTCCTTCTTCAGAATTCCTGTGAATTCTGACCATGTCAGGACTACCTTCTATGTCTCCCAGAAATTCCTCGAGCCTTCTTCTTCGATTCTTTAATTTTTTGTTATTAGGTACCTAGTTTAGCCTATTAAGCTTCCCAGTTTCCCGTTTTTTTCGCCCTGTTTAATTAACTGGTCGTGTTTCTCTTCTGAGATGTTCAACTCTTTACTCCACCAAAGCAGCCTGTCTGGGCGAGCGGACGCGTCCCTTGAGTGGACAGTTATTTTCCGTAGCACGAGAGAATGTTCCGCCTTGCAACCATACAGGGCCCAACTCTAGTTCCTCATATTTCCTGATCCTTACAGGATAGTTACGGCTGCTGCAGAGAGATCTCCCTGTAGGCTCCCAATTAGTCCTTCTGGGATCCCTTGGTGCGTTTTAGCTCCGTTGCATAATTTAGAAATTTCAATAGATATGTACGCATGATCAACAGAATGTGGCTCGTCCGATACGTTCCAATTCCTGATGTTTTCCCGCACCCTTAAGTGCAGAGAGTTATATCAATCAGCTGACTCCCCCTCGATGTTCTAACGTCGGTTTGTCGCCACGTTCAGGACAGTCAAGTTCAGTATACACGAAATAGTCAAATAGAGACTTACCTCTTGAGTTATTGTCCCTGCTACCCCATGTCACATGATAGGGCATTGGTATCAGCTCCAACAATTAGCTGCAGCTTATTCTTGCTGGTAAACGCCACTGGCTCCATATTAGATCCTGGTAGTCCTTCTGGTGAGTCGCATGGGTAGGTACAGAGACGCAATAATCGTCTTAGTACCTCTCCATCTATCGTCACTTTAAGTCTGGCTGCGTCATGTCTCCGGTACATAGTTCCATGATCGGCATCACGTCCAGATTCAGATCTGAAACAGATACAAGTTCTGATTTTAGTGTTAAGGTGCACCCACTATCAGCTCCCTTCCCCTAATCTGGAATGCCTCCCACTTTACCTTTGGTAATCCAGGGTTCCTGGATTAGTAGGAATGTCAACGTCTTCAGCCAGCACCCCTTGACAGAGTGCCGCCGTGGCTGTCTCTTGTGCTGAAGATTGATTTGCAAAATCTTCAGCGCCATTTTAATTCCCAGATGTCGACGTGTCTGAGGTTCCCCTGAGTTCCCTCTTCCTGCCGTGCTGGGTTTATTTTTCTCAAGGGTCACAAAACTGGCCCTCTGATCACGTTAATACGGTCTCCAACCAGCCCGCACCAACGTTTTCTCAGAATCCTTGTCAATCCGAAGACTCACGTGCTGAGTCCTTTGTCGAAGACTTGGATCCGAGGGTTGCCCAACGGTCGACCCTGAGCCCGGATTCGTCTTTCGATTTCGCTTTCAAACCTACTGTCAGATCCTCCTTCGTAGTCTCTGGTAGGAATGCCAGCACTCGTGTTGCTTTGGAAGCTCATCACTTCTGATCAGCTTCCAATTTGTTTCTTGTGCGAGATAGTCTCTCGTTGTGTGTGAACGCAGATCCCCCTTTCCTTTTTTGTCCTGCCAAGGGCCTCTCGAAGGTGGCTCCCCACGGATTCCCCATCACCACGCTGGCCGGGTAATCTTTGGGATAAGGCTGCCTTAATCCCCTTGAGGGCCAAGCCTTTGTTAATCGCGACCCCGGACGCCAAGTTTCGTCCGTTGCGTCGCCTTTTCCTCAGGAGTACCCTGGCCGGACACGGTTCGCTTAACGGCCCCGTCAGGCAGGTGTACTCTTTGGTTTTTTTCTGTGGAAGGGGGAGCCTTATATTGCTGTGTCAATACCTGCTTGCCTCATCTTCCTCAGTTTCTTTCGTTGCGCCCCCGAGAGAACTCTTCCTCTCCTTGGGGCCCTGGTCTTTTTTTCTCAGCAGTTTCCACTGTCAGACCGCTGTTGCAAGTTCTGTTAATGTTCTGGTTTCTGGAGTCTCTTCAGTCTCCAGCGTTGTGGATTCTCTTCAGACTCCCGTGTTAAAGGTTTGTTTTCATCTCTGTTTGGTTCCATAATGAGTCCCACGAGTACGGAAGAAGTATTTCGTCGATGCCTACAGAGCTCCCATTATAGGCACAAGGCGTGTATACAAGGGGTGGTGCCGCCTGTTTGCCCCAGGTGGTTACAATATTAACTGATCATCTATTCAGCCACGCATCCCTTCGGCTTGGTCCCTCCACCTTGAGGATTTAGTGTTTTCTTGAGGTTGTCTCCTCTTGTCCGGACGGTGAAGCCAAGACCCCCCACCCCGTCCGCCTGTAGACATGTCCACAAACAGCAGAAGAAGCATGGTTTAACAGCAACCGTTCACTCAGTGTAACAGAAGCTGGCATCGTAAAACCCCCCGGTGCAAGCCCTAAGCCACGACACTTACAGCTTGGGCCGGGAGGCTGGTCCGCGGACGGCTTTCACCTAGGCCATATTGCGGGTTTAGTCGCTCAGGCACATCCATTCACTCTCCACCATGTTGCGGGTTTAGGACCGCTCAGGTCTCTGTCATGGTGTCTGGTAGGCTTATACCGCTCAACCCAGGCATCTGTTCAGGATTAAAGAATCAAGTCAGGTCGTGGGCCTCCCTATCCCGCCACCTGGAAGCGCCCCGATAAGGTGCCACCCCCACGGGGGGTAGGGTAATTTCGTGCTTTAATGTTGAATTACTAAAAATAATTGAGGTAAATTTGAATTTGGTTTACTGGATAAAGTATACCACTTCATCTTTCATATTCTAGTTTGTTGATTTATTTCTTTCAAGGTGCTAAGTATTTTAAGCTTTTTCTAGACTGTTGTTACTTGTGTTTTCAAGATCTTATCTAACTTTTCTAGTATATGTATGTTAATTTATGACCGTGCGTCTCTCATTACCTTTCTTTTTTCATCAATGGGCCAGTACTTTTTAGTATTATTTTGTAAATTTAAATTTTGCTTATAAATTGGACAGGGATAATTATTTAATATTAAGTTTTTTGGTTTTAAGATTTGAAATAGTTTTATGAAACCGAATATAGGATAGCTTGTAGAAACCTTATCTTTAAGATCCACTGATGATATTGATCTTTTTGATGCAAGGGTTGCGCATGAATTAAGATTTATAGATCGCTGTTAGAGCTTGATGGTGTAGTGTAAATTGTTAGTTATGCCACATCCCATCCAGTATTAATGACAAGAACATATAAAATGGCAATTTATTTTGCTGTTTTGAAATTTCTAATTCTGTTCGCTGTTCATACTACAGCTTCTTCAGATTAACTGAAACTGATTCTCCATGGTCCCGACATTCTTCTTATATACGCCCCTGGTGCATCCAACCGTGTGTCTCCGCTCCATTGACCGTGACGGTTCATAGTAGGCTCTTCAGCTGTTGCTAAGTGGTACCTTTCTTCTCTGTAACGGTTTTTTCTTCTCTATTCTATAGCTCCCTGATGAGTCTTTCCCGTAGTTCTGTTGTAGTATGTATACTTTTACATTTTAAAATCCATTTTGTGTCCGGTGTCGTACATTGTTCTGCCACCGCTGATTGCTCGGTCGCTTCTTATTCTTGCGTCCCTCTCGTGGTTCTTTATATTCTTATGTCGATGGTTTTCACTGTTTGTCCACGTAGCACTGTCCGCATTGGCATGTTAATCTGGTAGAACCTTCTGTGCCCCCCTTGGTATCTTATCGTTTGCGGTCGGTAGATACTGCTGGATCGACGCGTACTTGTACGTTACGTTTCTTCCAAAATTCGGCTACTTTTTTCGGTGACTCCTGCAATGTAAGGTAAACACGCCATCCCTTTCGTGGTTCTGTAGTTGTCTCCAGTGTCGTCTTCTTCTAAGTGGCTTCTCCTTATGTCGATGTCAGTGTAACCATTCTTCTTTTAGTGCTTTTCTCCGAATGTATCTTTTCACTGGTAAGATTTTGTTCGTCACTAATGGTTTCGGGCTCTGGATAGCAATTTGTATTAATGTCTTCTTCTGCATCGGTGATGGTGAGATCTTGCATGCAGATATCTACGGTGTGCGTCTTCTTTCTAAATACTGCGTGCTGAAGCATTCCCTCTTTGTTTTCTAACATAACATCCAGGAAAGGGAAATTTCCATTTTTGTTCCTTCTCCATGGTAAACTTTGATGGCTGGGTGCTGTGAGTTTATGTGTTCAAAGAACTGTGTAGTTTTCTTCTCCGTGTTGCCATATTACAAAAGTATCGTCGACATATCCGCAGCCAACACTTAGGAAATAAGAAAAGTCCAACGGAGAAGATCACAAAAAAACAGTAAGGAGAAGAAGAAGAAGTTATTGAGAATTTTAGGTAAAAATCTCATTAATATCGTGGAGATAACTGCTAAATTATCGATTATAACTACAAGATGTATCTACATAAGACTACAATAATTGTAATGTGAGGGGTAAGCCACTAAACATGCGTAAATTAAATTTTAAAATTTGTTAAATTGATAAAATAGTTTAAACTTGCCAAAGTTACATGGAATGTTAAAAACTGAATGAAAGAAAAGAACGAAGAAATGAAAAGATAAATATAGGTCTTTTTGAGAATGTCTACAAGAATTTGTTTATATATACTGCAGAATAGTTTATGCAGCAGGATGTAAGCGTGTTTATTTAAAGTTGCAAAAAACTTTAAATACAAAAGTTACAAATTTTTGCTCTATTATCTTTTACAAATTTCAAAGTTGATATTATCTCTAAATTAGTAGACAAATGAATACAACTTGCATTTTTTTAAATACAGCACTCTGTATATTGTGGATAGCAGGGCGTAGTAGCACAGTAGTTTAGAACGCGAAAAACGCGATCGAAATTGTTTACTCTTTAGTTTTAACAAATTTACATTAAAAGTTGAGTAAGTTCATGTTTTGGGTATGCTAAATCTTAAATTATGCATTAAAAAAACCCGTATTTGTAAAAACCTACCCTAAAATACAATCCTTAAATGCGAAAAATTGATACCACTTAATTACAAGTACGAAGATATTTTTTATACAAATTATGCAGTTTTGTTTGAAAAAGCACCCCTTAATGCATTAAATTTAACATGTTTAGTAGTTTTACTTTTAAAAGACTTTCACAAGTTTTATTTAGTAAATTTAGCAAAACGCACTTCACATGTTTGCTCAGATATTGTAATATTTTCAGGATTAAAACGTTTTTTTTTTTTGCTTTTAGAATATCGTGGTAACTGGATATAATTTGAGCAATATATGCTATTAAAGCTGTTGCTTTAATAAGCATATATTGCTGCTTCGTAAAACCACCCGCGATAATAAATGATAAAGCCTCTTCAGGTGTCATGGCCTTTTGTCTTGTTCGGACTCCTCCATTTTCCATTATATGTTTGCCTCTAGTTGCTGTAGTTGAAGTATTTTCAATATCAAATCGGCATACTTTTATCTCGACTTTCTGGTACTTTCATTGCAGTAGCATGGGGCAAGTTTTCTTCCATGAAAGTACTTCTTCTGAGCTCCTCGGCTTTACGCCTTTTATAACAACAAAACTTTCAGAAAACTCTTTGAAGGACGACCTCGAATACCCGAATTGATTGGTCGATCGCAGTAAACAGATTCAGGAAAAATAATTTTCTTGTAGCCAACATTATGCTTTTTCATAAAAAACACTTGATTTTCTATTGACGATTTTCCAATATTGAAAATATCTTGGAAAAAACATGTTTCACCGCCAATACAAAATATTTTTTCTTGATTATCTTCTTCGGCAAGCCCGTGTGTATCAGTATAAACCGATACATTCTCGTTTTTACTTTTGAGTCGATTTATCATTCATTCTTCATGGCGACTTCGTGTAATATACCAAATCGACTTAATTTTCTTCGCGTCATTTTTTACAAACTTTTCAAAGAAACTATTGCAACCAAAACACAATCTTTTGCAACCACTCTAACGTCAGAAAAATTTAGAAAATAGCGCACAGAATAATATGCATAAAGTTCGACTCAAAGTTGAGTATCAAACTGATCGAGTAACCAAGTGGGGTTTTTCTTTATACTGTTCTGAATAGGCAAATATTGGCAGCTAATTTTCTTAATTTACAAAAGCAAATAGCTAATTTACGCATAATGAGGTAATTAACGTTAGATTGTGTAGAACTAAATTTAAGCCTTCTACGTAAGACAAGTTTTATAATCCGATTACCTGTTACACAACAATTAATTTTCTATAGTTTATTCCTTTTTTTCCTTCGTGAGGGTTAGCGGCTATTATTACTATGACTAAAAAAGTTAAACAAATCATTTTTTTAACGTTTCGACAATCTTTATTTTTCTTGTCTTCTTCAGAAATGATATTTATAATTTAACTTGTTTTATTTTTTTTTTAAATTATATCCAAAAATTAATAATAAATGTCAGTAATTATAAACACAATGTGAGTTTTTTTTTATATTTACATCTAGGGACATTCACAAACATTTTTAAAACATATTTAATAATTACATTCTAAAACATTTTGACAAACTGTTAACAAAACTATTTTAAATCAAACTGTCGAAGAAATACTTTTAAACATACGCGGAAAGGCTAGCTCACGATGGGCGGTTTTTTTAAATTTGTTAAACTAAAAAATTGTTGTTTTATCTCTTTACATGCATATAT
Organism: Protaetia brevitarsis; assembly: GCA_004143645.1. Lineage (NCBI taxonomy): Eukaryota > Metazoa > Arthropoda > Insecta > Coleoptera > Scarabaeidae > Protaetia > Protaetia brevitarsis. The sequence continues at coordinate 223,192 of RXPK01000489.1, read as the reverse complement.
TAACGGCGTAAAAGTATTGGTTTAAATGATTGAGCATAAATTTTTGACAAACCTTTCTACCTCCGTTTTATCGTTTACTGCGTTTATGTTTGTTTTTTATTGGATCATTCTAAAATGCCGTATGTTTAAAAAGTTTTCTTCGACAGTTTGATTTAAAATAGTTTTGTTAACAGTTTGTAAATTGTTTAGAAATGCTAATTATTAAATATGTTTTTAAAATGTTTGTGATGTCCCTAGAATGTAAATATTAAAAAAAAAACTCACATTTTTTTGGTTATAATTATTGACATTTTATTATTAATTTTTAGATATAATTTAAAAAAAAATAAAACAAGTTAAATATAAAAATACATTTCTGAAGAAGACAAGAAAAATAAAGATTGTCGAAACGTAAAAACATGATTTTGCTTAACTTTTTAAGTCATCAGTATAAATTACCGCCTACCCTCACGAAGGAAAAAAGGAATAACTATACACAATTAACTGGCTACGAACAAAACATCATCAAATTAATTTTCTTGTACCAGATAAACTTATCCAATAATAAGGTAAGGCGACTTAAATAGCTACACTTAGCAATATATAAATCAATAAATAAGCGCATTTGCTTGTTGGTAGTCTTTTTAATTACACCCTAATTCTATACGCAGAAACGTCTCAATTTTACTAAACTTTGAAAGCAAAATATAAGAAAAACTTCATCAAATAGAGCAACTATTCAAGATTAAATTACTGCAATTTTGACTTGTACGAAGAAGTTGAAAATATGATTTTCGATCGCATTTCTCGCGTTCTGAACCACTGTGGGGCGGCCCTTCTTAAAGAGCCACGGAACCATGGCCCCACCATTGCAAATCACAAATTAATCATTAAGGGGCTTTATTTTTCTGTAAAAATACCCACACACATTTAAGTACAGACCGAACGTTGCGATTCCCATGATTTGAGGCGACCAAATACGTTTTGTAGTTATTTAAGCAGACAAGCAGCGAACTGGAGCCATGCCTAGATTGGCCCCGACTTTTAGACGTTTGTATGTATCCGCGCGGGTGTTACCTAAATTTCCGGCACCGAAAGTGACGGTCGAGCACCGTGAAAAATCGCGAGGCAAGAACTCAAAATAAAAACAGAAAAGGTTTACAAACCTTCGAATGAGTGGGTTGATATTCGGCAATCATGCAGGGTGCCAGCCGGCTCGTTGGCGCGGGAGTGGGTTGATAGAAACATAAACCCAAGATGGATAAAAATTTCGGCGCCACCTGCTTAGGGTTACTTACCCTGTCATGCCCCCAAGGTAAGCAGGAATCCACGGTGTTAATTAAACGTCGAGGGTAAAGCGGGTTACAAATGTTTACACACACAGAAATAAAAGAATGAGTTTACTGACAAGGCAAATATAATTTTTAATGCGAAAATCTTACATATAAATAAATAAATAAAGTTATTGCCAGATTGACAAATAAAAGAAATAAAGCTCAAAAGGAGCAATGTTGTTTGTCGAATTGACATTAAATACAGTAAAAAAATAACAGGTTGTCCTAAGATAGGACACGAATGCCGAACGCTATGGCCAACGCGAACCGCTCACATAGATTTGTACAAACAAAATTTCTTAAATTATAAAATGATTGAAATGTTACGGTTACAAAAACACAAGAATAGAATTAAATATTTGAATGGTGAAAAGGTGAATGAACACCCTGTATATGCCAAGCCGATATTCAATCGCATGGTGTTTGACAATTGATTCAAGTTAAGCGAGTAAAGGGAACAAAGAAGCAAATAAAAAAAGTAAATGAATATCCGAATTGAGATTAAACTATTTTACTAAATAAACGTTAGGTAGCACCCTCCGATTCTGGGCACAACATATAAACATATACTTTACTACATTAAATACAAAATAAAACTAAATGATCGGGGGTGGTTTCTTATTATAATCGCGGAAAGGTTACAAATAACAAAAAAGGAAAGAGAACGTACACTTAGCTTTTCCCCTGATTAGCTGTGACGGGGAATGGACATCTTCTCCTATGGGGACTGACTGATCGTAGCCTCTGGGCTGACTCGGTAATAGCCGAAACCAGGTGGTCCGGGTGAATTTCAAAGAATGTAGGGTTCTCCGAAGGACTCAAAAAGACGCAGAAGTCCGCAGCCGCACGTGGGTGTTCAAATTCTCGTATAAAACGAAGGTAAAATTCCAGAATTCAAAAATGGGGGGGGGGTTATAAAGACCTCTAAAAACACAGAAACCTCAAAATTAGTGATTTAAAAGAAATGACAAGATCTGCTTACCGTTAAATAACGAGGTTTTACAACGAAGAGAAGAAAAAGACAGAATGGCGTTGCAGACGCGTGGGTTCTCAATTATATCTCGAATTATTGAACACATCTGCCGTAATAACCACGAAGTTTCCACTTCAAATACAAACGAAGATACGGCCAATGATTATTTCAAGCAATCTTCCCATAAAATCCACAGATTTGTGAAAATATCCAAAATTTTCAAAGATAGGAAGATGTACTCGTAAGAACGCGTCTAAACAACCACCAAGATGAAGCAGGAAGTGCAAGCCGGAAGGGAGAATACGACACACAACCAATCAGAAGACAGATAAATAAAATAAGAATACGGACATCGAGGTGCCCTCTAACGTCGGAAAGATGTAAACACAGAATAAAATGATCTGAATGGACGATCAATCAGACAAATCGAACACATCTATCGCTGCATGAAAATCGATAATGCCGACATGTGCAGATCAAACAGATCTAGCCTTAAAAAGAAAACGTCAACTGTCAAAACATGGGAATTGAAGGAATTTACTAAAATTGAAAAAAATTAAACGAAAATCTAAGACCGTTTTAAGTATAAAAAAAAACACATCTGTTAAGTTAATGAGAAATTATAGATACAATTCTGCTATACCACTCTAACAGGGAAAGAAAAACACAATTTGAAAGCCAAAAATTAGACCATAATGTATTACGTTGAGAAATTACAAAACGTAGGAGCATCTCTGAGGTAGAGTACGAAATAGAAGAAAATAAGATTACAAAAAGCTTGTCGAAAAGACTAGCGGAGAACTAATTCGAGGTAAGCGAAGCAAAAAAAAACCGTAACACGGCTAGCGTGAAGAGGGGGTAGTATAGACAGAAATTACATTGGAGTGGACAGCCGTTTCTTGGTTCGAGTCAGCTCGTCAGTGCTCGGCTCTGTGCGGAAGAGATCTCCCAATATCATTATAAGCAAGCGTGTCAGCTGTCACACGCAGACTATTGAAAGTACACAGTATACAGCAGGGTGGCGCACTAAATACGATTTGTTTATATCAGCGTGACGTCACGAATTTGTTGTGGGGTACAATCCACCAGGGGCGCCGAATGCGGAAATAAATCATGTGTTACCCCATTGTTGTTTTGTGCATTTCTATGGGTGATTTTATTCTGACAGCGTATTTGAGTTTATCGATTCGAGCGTTATCAAATTTAAAATTTTGCAACTTGTGTTCTCTTGAACAATAATTATTCGTTTCATAGTTGTTTCATAGTTTCACGTGTCATAGAAAACCTGTGCATTCAACACGTTTTTTTTTTACGGAGCCTTCTTTCTGCAGCAAGTAAAGTAAAAATCAAAATTTATAAATTGTGATTAAAAGTAATTTACTGTATGATACGAGTTCCGTCAGTAATGGGTTGCACTGACCGGACATCCTTTAGACATCAGTTTCCTAATCCTGAAAAGGTACGGAACGCTTCAATTAATGGATTGAGCCTTCTGGTAATGAGAAATTGCGAAGTGTGATCCGCACATAATTTATCGAAATTATTGTATCCATCATATCATTTTGCTCAAGAAAGACATATCGTCTAACATGTTTTATGGAAAACGGCTATTCCACCATTATTCCTACCAAGATTGCCACTGACAACAGGTAATTTATTTTCTTCGTTCGTATGTAGTACGTGGAATCATATGTACTATGCAAAAGAATATACTTTACTTTATAATTTATACATATATCTACGTTAAGATACTTTCTGTAAATATGTTTCAATAAAAATGTATGTGTAATAATTATAGAATGTGTGGTCTTTTTATTCGTATCATAACAATAAAATGTATTAAAGGAAGGCTGTGTTACCACTTTTGCGCAATTTTCAACATATGGAAATTCATATGTTGAAAATTGCGCAAAAATGGTAACACAGTCTTCCTTTAATACTCTGAGGCAAATTTAAATAATTTCAAGTAACCGTGCTAGATGTCCGTTAAGCGGGGGTACATATCGCTAGATGGCGCGAGCAGCACAGTTGCACGAATTTCTTAATAGTGACCCATCTATATCAACTACCTTATCTATGGTATACAGCATACAGTTATAGCAATCAGTTTGGAAATTCGTAGCGTTTTTCTGATTATTAATGTATGCCATTTTCAAGAATAATCTTTTTTGTTGTCGCTCTCAGTCTTTTATAATACGCTAATATTATCACAGCCAAAAATGTGACCCGTTTGTATTCTATGAGTTTCTGAAGCCAATTCTACAATATACAAATATTATTGAATCATAAGTAGGGGATATTACTTATTCTCCAGCATTATATTCGATTGTTACTCGATCAATTCAGACAGAGTATGCCGTTACTCGTCGTCAAGTTATTGCATTTGTAGGGATCAACACACATAGTTTATATTATTTACTTTATTATTACACTTTAGGCTACACATACATGTTATGTCATACCACAGTAACTACGACAATGTCAACTTAACATATACAACTGTTTTATAGTCTTTTTCGAATAACATTCAAATTTTTTAATAGGGTAGTGAATATAGGGGCGTTTCGCATCTCTTGCTGTGTTGTTGGCTTGGCGTATCTTTTCCAATGGTGACTTTATGAAATGTAAATCACGTCTTCGCAAAATGACCAAAAAATGGCGTTCGACATATTTTGTTGTGCTGTTGCGTTTAGTACATTTTTAATAAGAACTTAAGAATTGCGAACTTATTGAATAGAGAACGAAAGCGGCGTTTCGCCCTATCTTGTTGTGCTACTGTACAAAGAATCTAACTATTCTATCAAGTAGATGAGCTAAGTGGTATTTCTCATTTCATACTGATGTTGACGTCGTTTCTTAATAACAACTTAACAGCAGTTAAATTCTCTTCATCAATGGCTAACATAAGCGGCGTTCTACCACCGGCGGCAATATTGTTAGCGCCCTCTTCTAATAGCAATTCTATAATATCTGAACGGTTCCATCGAATAGCGGACATAAGTGGAGTTTCGCCATTCGCACCTTCAATGTTGATGTTAGCACCTTGCTCTAATAACAACTTTATAGCGTCTATATTGTTTAATCGAATGGCGTTATAAAGCGACCTTGTAATTACCTGCCTATGTTCTGCAAGTGTGTTCTCGTCGTTAGCGCGTTTTGCAATAGCGCCCTTTTCCATGTTCTGTCATGAGCGTCTTTTCGTAGTAGCAACTTCACCACATCCGAATGGCCCTTTTCCGAAGCCAATATAAGGGACGTCTTACCTTCTGCTGTTCTGTCGTTGACGTTGGCTTTTCTTCCTAATAATAATTTCACCACATCCGAATGGCCCTCTTCGGAAGCTAATATAAGCGGCGTCTTATTTTCTGCTGTTTTGCTATTGACGTTAGCGCCTTCTTTTAAAAGTAATTTTATCACATTTGAATTGCCGCTTCTGGAAGCGATCGTAAGTGGCGTTTCACCATCCGTTGTTGTGCTGTTAACATCAGCGCCTTTCTCTAACAGTAATTTTACAATATTTGAATCGGTCCTGTGAGAAACGCACATGAGTGCCGTTTTACCTTTTGTTGTTTTACTATCGACTTCAGCGCCTCTTTCCAATAACAGCTTTACATTACATGAATTATTGGATTGGACAGCGTACATAAGCGCCGTTGCACCATCTGCAATAGTGCCGTTGATGTTGGCACCCTTTTCTAAAAGTAACTCTACGATGCGCGAATTGTTCTGTTGGAAGCATTTATTAGCGGCATCCCTCCGCATGTGATGCTATTGACATCAGCGCCGTGTTCTATTAACAAACTCGTCCCGTCTAAATTACCATATTTGATGGCTAACAGATGGGCTGACATACCGAATTCACATTCGTAATTTATATTCGCACCGTTATCGATTAATAACTTCACAAGCTCTGAGTCATACTTTTCACAATCAGGTGTGAAAAGGAACTGTAGTGCGGATTGACCATTTGCGTATGTACTATTCACATCTGCCTCGTATTCAAGTAGTAACCCCACCATATCTCTATTTGCCTTCTTAAGGGCTAGGAATAAAGGCATTTGCGTAGATTTTCTTCTACTGTCGCCGGAATCACTTCTTTCTAGCAACAATCGCACAATACCTAAGTTTCCATAACGAACAGCAACACTAATAGCGGTTTCATTCATATGGTTCACGATATTTAGCTTGGAGCCACTATCTAATAATATATTAGTCATATCCATACACACTTCAGGAGGATTTATAACACTGTAATGCAATGGTGCACATTCAAAATCATCAGTTGCATTTACGTCATGATTCTGGTTTATCAATTCTTTCACCATCTCCACGTTGCCATTTATACACGCAACGTGCAAGGGTGTAAATCCTCTTTTGTCATTTAAGGCATTTGCTTTAGATACTCCAGTTGACGTGGCATTTTCAAGAAAAACTAAATCACGAATCAGATTGATGCTTGATACTTCCATAGCTTCCGTATACGTTTCTCCTATTTCTTCGGCTAAATGATCATCACTATACAATTCGACCACACCTTTGCGTAATTTTTCTACTATGCCATTCACATACGCTTCCAATACCAATGGGGAAAAATCATCATGAGGCATTAATTTTATTACATTTCCACTGTTTAAATGTCCTATCCAATCCCATCGCATGAGATTATCAGAGTCAGTGAAATTGCTTTTAAAGCTTATGCACATCGTTAATAAAATCCGTTATTGAAGCAAGCGAATAAATATCACGGGAAAGATTGTGTTTATAATACGCTGCGGCCACATGAAGGGCCGTTCTGCCCAGAGCATCAGTCTTCTCTAAATGTGAATAATCAACGACATAATCAGTTATTTGTTTGTTCTTTAGTGCCAAGACAATTTTGTGTAGTTCTAAATGTTCGCAGAGAATATCTAAGACGTAAAGCTTTCCTTGTTCTAATATTTCGGAATAGATAACTCTAGCGGAATCTGTTGTGATATTTCTTATTATCCAGTCTGCAGTTAGATACTCCGCAAATGTCTCATGTGCAAACTTTGGGTAGCCTTCTTCGTCAATAGAGACAATTATGCCTAATTTCAGTTCGTTAAACAAATCTTTTTCAATTTTCCATTTGAATAATGTTTCCACTACATCCATACCAAGTACCCTCACTAATGCTAATTTCCAATGTAGCTCCAGAATACGCTGTTCTACATGGAATACATAATCGCGTCCTTCGAAATATTGGTGTAGCTTTATACGAACGATATTTTCGAATAAACTGAATTTATTGATGGACGTCAGGTCAATATTATGTTCGGCAATAGTTTTCAAGAGGTTTAAGTACAAAGGATGTTTTAAGAATTCTGGTGGAGTGATCGGTAGCACTTTTCATCAAGCTTGCAATTCTTCATGTATTCTTTGCCATCTTCCTCCCCTAAAATGTCTACCTTTATAAGTCGGGTCTCGAATTTCTGCATCAGAATATAATTTGCAATTAATCTTGAAGCAATTATAATTTTTACGTCGCTCGCAGCTAAATTTCGTATAAAATTTAACGTCTTTTCTTTGTGACTCGGCAAAACCTCATCGAACGAATCTAAAAGCACCACTAACCTGTCTTTTCTCTTGTATAGATCAAAGAGAAAGTCTTTATATCGCGTTTCTCCCAATTTATTTAATATAAAATCTAATGAGTAGTCAGTCGGCAATATTTGGTTTCTCCTTTCAACTTTATAATCGACCAAATTATAAAATAAAATATACTTCTTAACAGCGTGTTTTTTGCATATTGACCGGAGCAGAGACGACTTTCCAATACCTGGTTCCCCAGTGAGTATCGTAATTCTGTCCGTGATTTCCAATAATACGTTCTCTTCAGAGATTTGTCGCCCGCTGTACGAAATGTAGTCACCTATGCCTTTCCAATTCTTTGATTTGCATAGTTCTAAGCCTGTACCTCCAACGCAAATATGAAGTAAGGGACGCTCTAAATTCGATGCTCTCTTCCAGTATTTTTCAACATCTTCATTTTTGACATCGATAAAAACGTTTTCATCGAATGACCGTATTTGTGCCTCAATCTGGCTGAGAGGCACTTTCACAATGTCTCGTTTTATATTTGCATCTAAGTAAGTGAAGTCACCAGAGAAGAAGCAAATGCCGTTTCTTTCTGAATCAAATAACAGAGATTTCGATACTATGGCAGTGCGTAAAAACCTAGGAATATAGTTCTGTCGAATTGTTTTTACATTACACCCAAGAATCGGTACTATGTTATCTTCAAGATTGTAAACATTCTCTCCGTATTGGTCTATGAAGAAATCTCCTAAAAGGGATTTGTTTCCTTCAATTAATGTCAAATTTCCATTTTCCGACGAAATGGCGCAGTGATAAACTGTATAACTCTGAAGTTTTGGTTCTTTCTTTATTTGTTCACTATATTTACTTATCTCGTTTAATTGGCATCGTATTGTAATGTTACTTCCTTTCTTATCGATATTAGAGATATCATATACTACAGAAGACATCGGATCTTCTATCAGAAATATGTTACGTTCCCCATCTAGACATTTCTCGCTTAAATAAGCTTTTCTGCTTTTCATTAGATGAAGGATGTGAGAATATGTTAACTTTCCTGCCAATTTATAGTCGTCATTTACGATGTCGTAAAGCGTAACTGGTCTTCTACCTTGTAGAGATACCCAAATGGTCTTCAGGAGTTCATCTCTCTGTAATAGATATTGTTATTACTATTATGAGACCAAACGGAGAATTAACAAAAACAATAATGGAAAATATTGCTCGAATATTGCCAAATGGATAACTTACTTAATTATTACAAACACATTCTTCCAACATAAAGGCAAAGCGTCGAAAGAATGAACAAAATCAATAACGGATCACGTCCCAATCGAAAGAAAGAACAGAAAATATGTTATATCAATAAAAAAGTAAAAAGAAATCCAGAAATATAGGTACAATGATCATTATTTAGTACAAGAGGGTGGGGAAAAGATAAGGACAATAAGGTCATACAAGCTAACGAATGACATAGAACTAAATATTAATAGGCTATAAACAAAGAAATGGAAAAATTGAAGACATAGAAAAGAATAATGAATGTTAAACAGATGCGGAACAGAGTTAAGGAAGTATATATAGCTAAAAAGGTATGTGGGACATGTAATAGAACTAATTCGCGAAAATAGACGGAATAGTGGACAGAGCAAATACAGAAACAAGTAAGATTAAAAAAAGCAAAGTGAAAATTATAACTACAAAAAAAAATGATGGAGGATATGAGGAATGGAAACAGTAAAAAAATCGTTCAGACAATGATACTAGGCAAAATAACTAATGAAAAAATTGGTGAGAATATTTTAAGGAATTCTTAGCAGAAAGAGAAAGAATTACAAAAAGACAAAGAAAGACATAATAGATGACAAAAGCCATGGAGGAATTAAAAGAAGCATTACGGTCACTGAAACACCGTAAATCACCAGGACAAAACAGAATAATATCCGAAACTATGAAAAATATGTGAGAAAAGAAAAGACACAAATAAGATGGAAAGGAGGAACATAAAAAAAACGTTTGAGAGCATAATATATATTTTTAAGCAGACCAGAAGCCTTTGCCGTTGAGATGAACGTGTACAGTTGAAAATCTTGGGTAGGGGCAGTAACTCGGAATTAAATTACTTTATTGTTCTTTATTTTCTTAATGCTGATATTTCGCATCTGATTCGATGCTTCTTAAGGGCTCAACTAAAATATTTGTTATTAAATAAATTAAATTAATCTATTGAGATCAAATACTCACAAATATGAACAGCGTGTGGAGAAGTCTCCAAACAAGAATCTCGAATATAATATTAATAAAATATGTTATAATGAACATATAAATTTACGTTTAAAATGTTTAAATTTAAAATATAGAAACGATACAGATACTTTGCAATACCACATTAAAAAAACAAATTGTTACACTATAAAAAAGAGGAGAATATATTTGTGAATGAAGTTTTAAATGTATGTAAAACGCAGGTAAACAGCTGACTATGTACAGTCATGTACAAAATAAATGAAATTTTATAATGTGGAGGATAAAATTGAATTTACTATACTGAAAATTAATGAATGATGTGTTGATTGGATGTATGAAGAGTTATTTAAAGTTTATGAATGATCGTTTAAATTATTTTTGTTCAAAATTAATAAGAAGGAGTAAATAGTATGTAAGTTGTCTGTGTCTGACTTAAAGTTTTTTTCACAATTCTTAATTTGAACCATCTCTAAGAATTCCCTTGCTCTCTTGTCTCTATTAAATTCTAATATTTTAGTGTTGTTAAAATCTGGTGAGTGTCTATTGACTGTCATGTGTTGGGTGAGGGCACATCTAGTTTTTTTCATTCTTATGTCAGAGGAATGTATAGCCAATCTAGTGCTATAGTACTATAGCTACGTACTAGTCTGGCCAATGTATTTAAGATCACAGTTTATCCAATTAGATTGGAATATTTTGTCGGTTTTATCCTTTATGTGTGAAAAAAATCTTTAACTGTTCTTAAATTATAATAAGCTAACTTAAATTCATAATTGAGAATTGTAGATATTTTGGGAGTAAGTTCAGGTATGAATGGGAATCTGAAATATTTAATCTGCGTGACGGTGTTATTGTTAAGATTATCAGTTGAACTGGTAAAGTTGACGCGGTTTTGATTAGTAGAAGTATTGACAAATATTTTACGCAGTAAAGACTCTGAATAGCCGTTATTTTTAAAGAGTTTGATTAAAATTTTGAAATTTTTTTCTTTCAATGAGGGATGAGCAATTTTAGATATTCTATTTTTCATGGCTATTACTGTATTAATTTTTGTTTAATATGTGATTAGGGTAAAAGTTCAGAAAACGGCTAGAATTTGATGGTTTAGTATACCAATCAATCACAATCTTTTTGTCTTGAGTTCGAATCGCTGAGTTCACATTCTTTGCTTTTTGTGAAACTAAATCTTTATTTATATACATATTTTATAGTATAAAATATCTTCCAGGAATAAATATCCTGTGGTTCTTTTTCACATAAATTAATAAAAATGCAACGACAACGGTCGAAAGGCTTTATTGTAGACTTTCAAATTTCTGACACGAACACCCACCAACTTATTATATTATTAGGGTTCAAGAGTTATGACTATATCGTTCTGTGCAATTGTCATCGAATTTTAATATAACAAAAATAACAAGGTCTATGGCGACTTATTATGAAAATTTTAAAATATCTTTTTTTAAAAAAGGAAGTACCAAACTGTTGCAAAAATTGCCAAAATTTTGAAACTGGAAGTTTACGTTAAGTACAAGAACGTCTAACTAACCACTTCTATGAAAAACCCTGCATGTTTGTATTCTTATTATTATATCTCACCTTATTAGGACTTTGAATGTCTTTTATGGTCGTGAAAACGTTCAATCCAGGGATTTTTTCAAGTTCTTTTCTTCGACTGACCAAATCATCCGTTATAATGATGTATTTTTTGTGTAAATGTCTATACTCGTTCAAAGCTGAAAGTTCTTCATCGCTTTTTAAAATTAGAGGTACTTCGCCGCACTTCCACAGCTCTATAATCAATGATTCTAGTGTTAACGGCTGATTAATCCAATGCCTAACTCTAGTTGTTGTAAAAAGCTTTTTAAATTCGCCGATGATGGTGGAATCTAAGGTGTTCCTCTTGCACTTAGTCCAATCAACAACGTCGTTGAGGAGGTAATTCAGCATTTGTTCTAAACGTCCGTACAAAACCTTTTGAATGTCAATTTCATTTTTCACGATCGTAACGTCGGGTTGTAAAGTTAAGTTCTTCCATATTGCAACTGGTAAATCATTGAGCTGAATATTATTTTCGAGCGGCATAATTTTATCTGAGAGACGGATTCTTAACAGTTCGGTTTCAAAGATTTCTTTGGATAATCCGTTTGACTGCAGTTCCATTTCACTAACAAAATCGTCTACAAAATTTAAAATTTCTTTTCCATCAGTTATTTTACAAATCTCTTGGATCTGACATTTGATGTTCTTTAAATTAGGCTGGTAAAAATACAGATAGAAGCTGTCCAAAAATTTTCTCTCTGTTTCATTTATCGTACCTTTACGCGACAGTTTATGACAGTTTTCGAAAGAGAGTGCGGATCTCCAAGAATCATCGCTTAAATTGAAATTATCGGATTTGTAACCTTCAATCTTCTGCGGCTTCTTGATGCAAATGTAGCAAAAATGTATTTTATCTACAGGGACATCGCCTATTACTTTTTTAAAATCTTCACTGTCAGATATTTTCGTATAACCGCTTAGATATTTACTCACGTCAAGGTTCTTCTCTCCTTTATTTCTATGTTTAACTTGCGTAACATACGCGTACGTGTTATTATCATCAAAAAGCACCTTAGCGACCACATCAGCAAACGGTTCAAGTTCTGTTAAATTGGTGAATATGTGGTAGTTTTTCACTCGAGGGTTGATGGCTAGGTTCGCGGCAACCAAAGTGGCTACTGCTACTTCATATTTTCCACCTACATCAGGCGGTGCGCCGAATGATATATGTTCTTTGGAAGGAACCTCTTCTACCTCCGACATGATCAAAACCTAGTGATAAAGAATTGATATGAGTTTATTATTTATTAATTGTTCGCGTGAGTTATTTGTCGGATTGTGTTTTTATTAAAACGTTAGTAACTTTATTAAAAAAACCTTAATGTTTGTAAAAACTATCTATTTATAACATTGTAACAATTTATATGGGTTTTAATTAAGCCTTAATGAGATATCAATAATAAAAATTCTAAGAAATAGGAGTAACACAGTTTGTTGATAAAAAAGGATACCTTTTTACGGATTGGTCGAAGGGGCGGCGTACAGAGACTACTTCTGTTGTTTACGATAGCGGTATTGAAATATATAGTCAAAAGTTCAAATTAGGGGATCATTGCAATAATTTTCGGGCAGAAAATAGTTGCGATAAATCAAACAGTACGTTATATTGGGCGCGACTAGGAATTTATACGGAACGTATACGTTCCGTATAAACCGGACAAACACAGTGACTATAGTCACTGTGTTTGTCCTACACAAAATAAAACTATTACTAATAATACTACTTTTTTTTCTTAAGTAATAAGCATTATATACCATCTTTAGCAAAATAAATGCGAATTTAACCTTCAATTATTAATGCAATTGAAGCTACAGCACGCTGAATAGTAATTAAAAATTATTTGCAAACAATTTTGAATTACGCATTGCTCGGTACGCAGTACTTATAGTTGCGATTGCATAAATAATCGAAGATTTGCGGAACTTTTTTTTGTACCTTATCAGTTATTCACACAGAGTACACAGTAAGCTACTTAATAAATATTCACTAAACATCCTCGTTTCCTACACTGCCTATAGTTAAACAACAAATTTAAGGTAAGTATATTGTATATTTATAGCAAACCATTACCTTCTATATATCAGGTATTTAGTGAACGTGCACAAGTAATCCAAATACTTTGTATTAATTATGAAGGTGTGATAGCTGTTATAGAATAGTTTACTCACAGCAATACACCTACTACTTGACAAGGGAAAATCTTTGCTTACTGCAACTACATATATTCTTGGGCTTAACTACTTCAGTTTAATTATCATAAGTAAACTTCATAAGTTACCGGTATGAAGCAGACAGTAAGTAACTTAGATTGCTTCTTGTTAGTACCAGTGTTTAGGATCTCTTTTTTACTAGTCCTAAGTAATCTGTGCTTTTGTCCCCTATTCAGCTGATCTTTGTACTTACGATAATTGTCGATAATTTTATTTATGATTATTAAATTTTTTTCTCAGTGTACGAATTATAATTGATATTTTATTTGTGTTAGAGGCGTTAGGGAATTTAAAAAAAAAATCGACCGATTTGTTATTAGATACTTCAGATACGTTACATGAGGGAGGGTAAAACTTTCTTGGACTCGGGCTCACGTAGGTACAATCGATAACGAGAGGGCGGATCCATTAGCAAAAGAGGCGGTGTCTAGAGGGGATAGCGCAATATTCAGGTATGCACAGTAAAAAAAAAGACAGTAATATTCCTAGTAATAGTTCACCAGGTATACTACTGTAATTTTACAGATGAGAGAAAATTTCAGTATAACTGTAAATTTACAGTTCCACATTTACAACACTCATTAGTAAATTTACTACAGGCGTTTTCGACTTATTTATAAAATTGCAGTTACTTTTTTTTATAAAACTGCAATGCTATAATACAGTGTGAGTCTGTAATCTGGAATAAATTCAGTAAAGCGAAGACAGTATTTTTTCCGGAAATATGCTCGAACACGTCGATTAGTATTTTAAATTGCCCACTTTTTCATCTGACAAAATTTTATACAGCGTGTCCCAAATTTGAGATATGACATCATCGACAATTTTTTTAAATGGTAGCCCTAATTTTTTTATAACTGTTCTTAAAGGGTATATCAAATTACACATGCGTACCAAATTTCAAGTTTTTATTCCTTGTCATTAAAAAGATATTTAACAATAACTAATTCGAAAAATGAAGAAATCTGATTCAAATTTATTTTTATAAAGTTTAAAAATAGCACGTCAAAGGGTTTTTGTTTATCATTTTTTTTTGTTTTGCGAACAAATGATGGATCTACTAGACGGAAATGTTGTAAACATAGAAAACGTTCTATTTTCCGACGAATCAACGCTTATGTAAAACGGTGAGGTAAATCGTCAAAACTGTCGTTATTGGGCAGACAACAACCCACGATGGATGAGGGAAGGCCACACTCAACATCCAGAAAAAGTCAGTGTTTGGGCAGACATTGTTGGTAATCGAGTAATAGGACCAATTTTCTTCCAAGAAAATCTCAATGGAGCGAGATATTTAGAATTCTTGCAGGAAAAACTAGTTCTGAATTTGGCTACTCTATTTCCTGATCCGCTTGAAGCTGATGTCCGGAATAGAAACATTTGGTTCCAACAAGACGGCGCGCCTCCTCATTTTACAAGACCTGTCCGTGAGTATCTAGATGATGTGTTTCCAGGCAGATGGATTGGTAGAAGAGGATCTTTTGAATGGCCACCCAGGTCTCCGGATTTAACACTAATGGACTATTTCTTATAGCGGTACTTGGAAGGCAAAGTTTTTAAAACCGAACCGGAAAATATTGAGATTTTGAAAGAACGAATAAGACAGGAGTGTAGGCTAATTTCCGCTGAAGTAATTAGAAATGTTCAAAATGAGTTTCGGTTCCGTTTAGGGTATTGTCAGGAAGTGCATGGACAACATTTTGAACATTTATTGTAGAAAAGATATGATTGAGGTGAATCAGATTTCTTTATTTTTCCAATTAGTTATTGTTAAATATCTTTTTAATGACATGGAATGAAAACTTGAAATTTGATCCGCATGTGTAATTTGATATACCCTTTGAGAATAGTTATAAAAATATTAGGGCTACCATTTAAAAAAATTGTCGACGATGTCATATCTCAAATTTGGGACACGCTGTATAAAATTTTGTCAGATGAAAAAGTGGGCAATTTAAAATACTAATCGACGTGTTCGAGCATATTTCCGGAAAAAATACTGTCTTCGCTTTACTGAATTTATTCCAGATTACAGACTCACACTGTATATAATATTACAAACTAATGCATTATAAATTGCCTGCACTTGAATTAATACATAAGTTAATTTCGGCTAGCGTAGTTAAAAAAGCGTTTGGGGATAAACTTGATAATGATTGACACGGTACGTGAGATATTACTTTGAATGGTAGATGAATTGGGAAATTTAACAGTAACGTTACACGTTTCAGGAAAATGAAGGTAAATTTTTCATATTTGGCGGCAGAATTAATAACGGGTCACGACAATTTAAAATCATTTCTATGTAGAATTCGGAGGGTTAATGATTCGCATTGCTAATGTAGTGGGGTAGATACAGCAGAGCATAGTTTATTTAATTATCCACTCACTGATGAGTGGCAGACGCGTACGGAAGTTAGGGCATTAGCCAAAGGGTTAAATTGACCGCGACGTGAAAGTGAAGTCGGTAGAATGCTGCGAATTTTTTTAGTAATGCTGCTAAAGAATTAGATAGATGACAGCATGATATACTCAGTGACATTTCAAGTATTACACCTAGAAGGAATAATTTGTTCAACTTGACTTTTTGGCAATATGATAGTATTACACTGAAAAAAGTATTTTGTAAAATTACGTGTAAATGCATGGCAATTCGTGACCACGGACGTATGTGTAAATTACCAAAGTGTTTTATTTTTACAAGATAAATATAAATTCACAATGCAGCTTGTAATTTCTCTATCTTTTAAATTACCAAATTAATTGCGAAATTTAAAGCATATTATAATGCTTTAATATGTAAATTTACAAACGTTATGTGAGGTTGCTTAGGTAAACATACAAGTATATCGTAAATTTAAAGGTATCTTGTACTTGTATAGAAGGTAAAATTACAAAAGGTAGGTAAGTGTACTTTGTAGAATTACAACCAACAGGATTACCTTTAAATAACACTGTTACATCTCATTTTTAATGCAGGGTGCATACTCTGCATCCTCTGCCATGAATGTCGTATCTTAAGTGTTAATTATTCTAAAATTAAGGTGTTGGTGTAAACGAAGATAAATTAATACACAATAAAGTTGTTAAAGTTAGTGACGAAAAGTATTCATGGCCAAAGTAGATGATGAATAGCTTATTACAAGATTTAACTATCTCATTTAATAGAAGACCTTGAAGGTGAATGAACTGATTTTTAAGAAAAAATTGAATGCAGGAAAAAATACTTAACCATCTATGACCATATGACTTTTAACCGTAATGGTTATTAATGAAGTGGATTTAGAAGTTAAAGCAAATTGGTAATATTTCTTTTGAATGAAATTAGGATTTTCAAAACCTATTATCAAACGTTGAAATTACCTTTCTTTGAAAAGCAAATATATATAATCCATATTTTTTATGATGGTTGCATTTTGTATATATAGCATACTAATTTTGCTGTTAATACGTTTTGAGAGAGTTTAATTGAAGATTCTACATTTTAGGACATGCTCTCGTTGTTAAATAATAATTGCGAAATTTACATTGGCACCAGTACCCAGAAAGTTTCATTGAGAAATGACAGAAATGTAATAAGAGTTATAATTGTTGAACGTCAATGAATGTTTCATTTACGTTCAACTTGTATGAAGCGACGAAGATAAAATTAAGAAGTTATCTCCTATTAAAAATGAGGTAAGATAAGTATATGTGGTAAACTTCTTTCATAGTAGAACAAGTAATGCTAAAATTACGAATATTGTAACTTGTGGCATTATAAAAGATGATATTAAGTTGATACCGTTTTTTATGTGAAACGCTTGAATAAATTTCTACTTAATAGATTTATTTTTTTCTTATTTTATTTATTTCTGGTATTTAGATATCACACAGTATCGTACATTTATTAATATAAGCTGTATTAGGTATCTGTGCTTACAGATAATCTTATAGGGGCTATAGATATATAATATATAATCTCACCATTAGTGTAAATAGAGTATTTTTAAGTACATAATATAATATATAAAATAAATAAATAGATGTAGCAAAATAATCTACATTCACTAGATAATACACCTAATCTTTTAATTTTAAAAATTCTATTTGTGTAGCCGAATCTGTCAGAAAGAATAGCAAATATGCCTAAATAAATATGTAAAAACACTTATCTGAAAGCTTATTATATTATATTAGCTTTAGCTAAGTTTTGACTAAATAAATTGGGTATTACACCTAATCTTCGTTTAGTGTTACGACATTATTTTTCTCTGTGCGTCATTGCTGTAAAATTAACATGGCGGCTAATTTCGCGATACGACAAACCAGCATCTCGATAGACAACAATTCTACCCCTGTCAAAATCACTAACACGATGATAATTGTGTTACGCTTAACACTTGTAAACGAACGTGCAATAACTAAATATTTCTGTACTAGTCAGCTCTCATAAACAGGTTCCTTCATAAAAAAAGAGATCATTTTTTTCGCAAGAAATTATCAAAGTTAAAAAGTTCGCATTCTTGCCATAACTTGCTTTAAATATAGTCTCCCGATGCCAAAAAATCAAGTTGAACAAATTCTTCCTTCTGGATGTAACACTTATAATGTCACTGAGTATATTACTACTTTTGTATTGACTGACTTATATTACAACAAAATTAATAACACTTTACTTCAGCGTCTGTTCTATTTACTAATACTCACGTCAAAACGTTGGTAAATTAGATCCACTGAACTGTTTCCAGACAACCAGAAAAATCAAATATACACTTTAAATAGTATTTACAATTCATACATTTTGTATACATGCCGTGGTGTGACGTGCTATTTTGGCGTATGTTCGTAGAGCTAGTAAACTACAACTGTCGCCAACAGAGATAATATATCGCCAATCAGTTGGAATATGCACATGCGCACATCAACCAGTCATCAAACTATCACAAACTTGCCGCAAGTCCAGTTGGCAACCAAGTACATACACACGCATGATCAGAGATAGGCGTGATAATCCCTACACGAGTAGGGTGTGTCCGTATATTATTTCTTTAAGGTGCGTCCACACGTTCGGAGTTCGCCGAACTCCGAGCACTAGTTTGGCGAACTTCTACTCGTGTGGACGGGCAGTTCGGAGTTCGGCGAACTAGTCGGCAAACTGTTTGCCTATTGCCGATCTGCAATGGAAAATGGCGCAAGTCAACGTGTACGAATGTTCGGCTAGACGGAGTTCGTGCATCCGTCCACACATTCGGGAAGCACGATTGCAATGTTAACCTAAATATTAAAAAGCTTACCACTCTTTTCATAATTCATCAAATTTCTTAAATTTTACTAAAGAGGGTCGAAATGTATATTGTTATGTGATGATCTGGTTTAAATGCGTATATGATTTTTCATCTATAAAGAGGCAAATTAAAAAATTAGATGATATTTATTAATATATAATCATTTAAAAGACACCACCCTTCTTCCTCACGGCTCTCAATTTGAAGCGATAAAGAATCCATACATCTCCAATTGACCGTGTTTGTGCAAACATATTCCCCTCATTGTAAATATTACTCATATATGATACTCGTAGATAATTGGATAAAAAATGGCGAACAAATTTGGAGCAAAAAATATTTCTTTGATTAACCTACAATTTTTACGACGAACGTTTCAATGGTAACAATCACGTTGTTCATAAAAAATATAGAAGGTCAATAAAATTACTTTTTTTGTTCGAATTTGTTCGCCATTATATACCCTATTTAAATAATAGCATAAATAATTGTAGTTGTCAGTATTTTCATAACCTAATGAGTGAATTACTGGTGTCCGTGATTCATATTGAGTTTCTGTTATGCTCAACCATAATGACAGAACTTCAAATATTTATGATTTGCCGGGTTTCCCGCGAAACCAAAAAAGAGTTTCAGTTATGCAGTGACAGCAATGGTTCATAACCAGTCATAATTTCTGTACCAACACCAACCTACAGTCTAGTTCAAGTTTTAAAAGTATTATTCTTATGGGCTATATGCATCCCTTTTTATTGTATACCTACTCATATGTGTCTATCTCCTTCTATCATGGGAATTGTTGCCAGATTTATTTCATGGCTATCGGTAATGATAATGTCTGCATTATTCGCTGTTTCCTGTTCCTGTCATTTCTCGATTTCGAATATATTTCTGTGTCACTTGCCTTTACCCGTTTTTTTTTTTCTTGACATTACTTATTAATTTTAAATTAATCTGAATTTATAAAAACTACTAACTACTAACACCGTCATTTGTGTTGTCTATTGTTTGTAAGCACAATTAAAACAGCTGTTATAATTACATATAGGTAACCTAATTTGAGAGAAGTATGTTCTAATAGACATTGGTTTTATATTTGAGAATATTTATTTATGGTGTTATTTATGATGGCATAAGGATTATTAATGTACTATTAAAAGATATCATAGCGAAAGGAGAAACATTGTTTTCACTGATAAATCGTGGGTAAATAACATTTTGTAGCAAAATAGACTGATAGCACAGCAAGTACATCTAGGCAAGCATTTGTGCTTTATAGATTTTTGTGCATTTTAGATTTAAGTATCGATCTCTAAGAGCATCAAAGGATAATGGCCAAACATTATGTATTAGTTAATGGTGGCAACAAAAATGGCTTCGTTCTGAGTGCTAAGATATGCCTCTGCCTATCCAGCAAAGATATGACACTGTTTCTATCGAGAATTGGAAAAACTTCACTTATCATGTTATCAAAGGTATAATAATTATATAATATTTAACGCATTGTGGTTTTAAGTTTATTCATTTATTTCGTTGAAGAAGTCATGTGGAAATTTGGGCCATGAACTAATTTAACATCGATCTGATTATCATCTCCATATTGATCATCCGATATAAGTTGATCATACACTTATGGCTATAGAAATGATCTTTAGTTTGTTGTAAGCATACCGCTGTGAATATTTGTAAATTTATTATGACATACTTATATACATCTATGTATGTTTCCCTGAAAATAAACACAAGAACAGGAAACGGAACACCTTATTTGTGTTGTGTGTTTTGATGTGGAATAAATATTAATAAAATCAAAACAGTGGGACATAACCAATAAATACAAACAAAATTCACAGGACAGGCATTTATAAGCGCCCACATGAAATTCGTCAGGTTGTTCAGGGCGACAACATACGAAAAATTAAGTACTTAAATAGATTTGGCATCGTTGGGTACTATCTCCATAAGAGTAATACTTCCTTCTCAACGTGAACCAGACTATAATTCATGCAATCACTCAATGCTACCACACTAAACTCTCATACCGAACGTTCGGCGTTTTCCCGAATGTGCTCGGAGTTCGGCGAACTCCGAGCGTGTGGATGCACCTTTGAAATATTTATGCATTCCGTATTTAGTGTGAAATACTTGCGATTACAGAAAATTGCAATTGATATTCCCTTTACTATAAGAAAAATATTAAAGTAGATATGTTTATCACAAAAAAAATACTGAAATTTTCTCTGTACCAAAAGTTATTAAACTTATAATCAAATCAATAAATGAATCAATTAATAACGATAAAGAAAGAAAATTAAAACCATCTACATACCAACAAACAAATACTGTAATATAAATTTCTGAACTAAGCCATTTCTGGAGATATCACAATATATAGTAACACATTAAAGGAAAACCGAAATGTAATATCATATTTATTTCTCCTATCTTATCAATAAATACTATGTAATGTATCACTTTTAATCTTGACGTTAGCAAGCGTATTTATACCTATCTGTACAGTTGAAGTATATTCTCTCGAAATCAATTTTATTGTTTCTAAACAATTAAACGTAAAAATGCCACCATAGAAGCGTACTAAATAGGGGAAGGACGGGCATAACGGCCAGGCTAAGGTTTTCTGAATTTTTTAACTGATTTTTAATTGACCTGGAAACTTCAAAATCATAGAATATACACATCCTAGTGCATGCAATATTTTTTTCATTGTGGTTGGCCAAAGAAAAAGACCTACATAATAAATTACCCAAACAGTACCCATATGGCCATTATACCCATAAGTGGTAAATAAATTGAGAAAACAGGTTTTTAATTAGAAACAATTTATTTTAAGAAGATGTTAACTTATTTACAGTAAAAAACATAATCTTAGTCATGTTGAATACAAAAGATGTCTCTTAGCTGTCTTCTTAAGATTTTTATGAATATTCTTAACATCGTTCTTTTCTTCAGCTAGTTTCCGTTTCACACCTTTTTCTTTTACTTCCTTAGCAGCTTTCTCGGCTAGAAGTTCATTTTTATATGGCCTTCCTGACAACAGAGCTGCATAACCTTTTTTTCGTGTATTGCTCCTGCGTTTTACTTCAGATACACGAGGCACAGGGGCAATATTTTGAGGGGAGACGGAAAATGATGACCCCGGTTGAGGATCTAAAGTTTTATATAAGACGGGAATATTACTGCGCGATGATTCAGCTTGCAGTGAAGGAATGGCAGTCCTGTCGATGGGTACTGGCTCTATAGCATTTACTACTGATGCCATTGCAGTTGATGAAACTAGTATATCCGTTACTTCCGCTGCGGCAAAGTCTTCTTCTGAGAAAATGTTTTCATTGAGTGGTTCAATGCCACATTTGCTAAATCCTTTCACTGCACTGAGCGGAACAGCAGCCTTCATGTAGGCTTCCCCAAAAAGACGACTTACCTGAAACTGTGTCACCGTTCGCCCGGGGTTGTTCCTTAAAAATCGTTCGATTGCCTGAACGTAAAAAGTGTTCAGGGGCCCCATAAAGGACACGTCTAAGGGCTGCAATTTATGGCTGCAGTGAGGTGGTAAGCACACCACAGCTGTATGATTAGCCCTGGCCAGACTAATGAAATCAATGTTTTTAGTATGGGTAGAATGCCCGTCTAATATCAACAGTGGTGGATCATCTTCTGTGGGTTTGGTATGCATTAGAAAATGCCTAAACCATTCTACAAAAATATCAGCTTGCATCCATCCACTAGGGTGGCAAGTAAAGGCAGTTCCAGGAGGAGCTCCGTCCGTTAATTCAGCCTTCATCCGACGGCGGGGAAGGATAATGAAAGGGGGGATGTAGGTGCCCCCAGCTGAGAAACACATTACCAAAGTAGACAAAAACCCCTCTTTCAGCTGATGTAAGAGACCCTACTTGTCGTCTACCCTTTAAAGATAGCACTTTTGTGCTTTTAGACTGGACTGTAGTGAGTCCAGTTTCGTCAACATTGAAAATTCGATGAGCTGGATACTTGTGTTTGGCTCTTTCCTCGATGAGGATATCAAAAAAATTCTTTAACAGCAACCTTGTTAAAACCACTTGCTCTTGCTGAAGAAGTTGGCTCAGGCGACCTTAATGTTAATTTTGGATGGCGTTTCCGAAAACCAGCAACCCACCCTTTTCCAGCCATCCTGGTCTCTCTATCAAAATTATGCGGAAGGTTATTCTTCTCAGCAAGTTCAAATGCTGCACTTCGCAGATCCTTAATAGTCATACCGAAAAATCTCGTCTCCAACGTGAGTAGATGGTTGTAGATTTCTTGTTCTTGTTCCCTAGTAAAGACGGACTTAAAACCTCCAAATACCTTTTTGTTGCCTGTAGCACGCATATTTTTCTTCAACACTCTCCTCTTCAAAGTATTCCTTGGAACACTGTAGGCGGTTGCAGCAGTTAAGAAAGCCATGCCACTCTTCACTGCCTCTATTGCTTTTTGCATGTTATCTGGATCCCACGATTGCCTTTCTCCCTTACGCTTATACTTGTAAACCATCACTTCTAAAACAAAACAAAAATAATTATGCAATTTAAAGTCATATGTCATATACCTATGCATTAAAAGTGTATCTTACTTTTCGTATTACTTGAAAATATTTTTTATATATTAATAACTATATAGAAAATATAACTTTTTTACGTTTAATACTACTACAGTATTAGGTAACGTGAAGTGCTACAATTAATGGTTTATCACACATATTTATATTTAAAACTTGATCACTTACATAACAGTAAAAAAAAAATAAACAGAAATAGTGCAGACGGACATAATGGCCATAGCGGCGGGCTGAAGTTCTGAAAAAAACAATTGTATACGCTACACTTGCAGAGAACGCGTAGATCATAGTATGTGTTAGAGTGAAATGATTGGAAACAATCAATACCGTTATAAATTCATTTATTAATACAATTAACTCAATATTAAGAATACTTATACCTCATTGAAATAATAAAATATTTAATTAAATTAATAACGTATTACTTTAAATTAACAAATTACTTAATAATTTCTTTTTCTAATAAGTAATACACTTTATTTTGTTAATACAATAAACTTACTTTTTCAACGTGACCGTCAATAAAGAAAATTGTTCAATATAATAAAAAAAAATTCTTATTTTAATAAACCCAACTCAATAAACGATGTTCATTAATTTTATTTTTTCAGTTTAGAACCTCACCCCGCCTTCAATGCTGTAGTAAAAAGTACCATGTTCCATTTGAAAGAAAAAAGTTTTGGTAGTTTAAAGGTATCCACATTGAAGGTGCGTTTCTGAACACCCTGTATGTGATTCAATGATTCTTGTTATGACATCTTATTAGTAGAACCACTAAATATATGATACCTCATGAACTATTTGATTTTATTTGAAAGAGTGCAAGTTGGGATAGGGAACCGTCATATAAACTAGTTGCAAATGATTTGGTAAATTCATTAAACCGATGAAAATTGCATCAATCATTCCATTTAAAAGAAGAAAGTTGATATCAATATCCTGTATACCCATAATGTTATAAAATTGAAAATATTTTCCTTAAATAGATCACAGTAAGCCACGACTACACTGCAAGTTCCAAAATCAAATCCCTACTAGAAGTTAAAAAAAGAATCCAATGACCTATAGTCTGGTTCACGTTGAGAAGGAAGTATTACTCTTATGGAGATAGTACCCACCGATGCCAAATCTATTGAAGTACTTAATTTTTCATATGTTGTCGCTCTGAATAACTTGACGAATTTCAGGTTGACGCTTAATAAATGTCAATTTAGTGAATTTTGTTTGCCGTTTGTATTTATTGGTTATGTTATGGTATAGAATGTTGATTGTATTATTGTTTATACCACATCAAAATACACAACATAAATAGAATGTTTTATTTTATGGTTTTGTATTTATTTTCGGGAAAACATACATAGATATTACATACATGTTGTAATATATTTACAAATATTTACAGAGGTATGGTCACAACAAATTAAAAATCATTTCTATAATCATAATAACACGATTAACTAATGTCGGAAGACCAATAGGAAGATGACGATGAGATCGATGTTAAATTAATAATAAATTCTTTCGGTTCATTTTGCATTTCATCCAACCGCCACATACCTTCCTCAACTCAAATGGGTAAAATTAAAACCATTTTGCTAAATACTACATTACATAACTATTATACCTTTGATAACATGTTTAACATATTTTTGCCAATTCTCTACAGAAACATTTTTATACCCTTGCTAAATAAGCAGAGGCATATTTTGCACTTTAAATTCCGAATTATTGTGCCTGATATAAGCTTTAACCTTCGCCCATACCATTTCAATGGGGTTTAAAGTGCAGTGGTATGGCGGCAATCTTAAAATGGTAGATATACCTCCAGTTGAGCAGCACGTTCATCGATTACATATTTATTGTACTTGCTTTTTTGTTGTGCTACAATTTCAAGTAAGTCGCGTTTCAATAAGCCTTCCTCGACAAAAATATTTTTCTGTGTCAACCACTGTTCCTTTTTCCAGCTCGTGGTAGGTATTTTTTCTAATATCCGGCTATGGTAGGGCGCATTGTCAAGAACTATGACGGAATGAGCAGGTAAATTAGGTAATAGATAGTTGAAAAACCAATCCTCATATATTTCCGCACACACTTCATCGTGGACATCAAGAGTTTTTTTTACATAAGAAATTATATTCAGCACCCAGAACAAAACCTTTCTCGTTACCAGCATGAATTAAGGCATAACGTTGACCACGACTTTTTGGTGCTCTTAGACCAATACTTAAGTCTTGCAGAAATGCTTGCCTAGACGTACTTACTGTGCTATCAGTCCATGCTTTTGTTACAAAGTGTCCAGTATTTACCCACGATTCGTCAGTGAAAACAATGTTTCTCACTTGATTACAATACCTCCTAGTAGCACGTAAACAATCATGTCGCCATCTTATAATATCATCACGGTCTATCAACATTACTTTCTTTCCAATTTTCTCGAATGTAAAACCAATGTCAAGTAAGAACCTGTAGAGTGTACTTTTCGAAAATGGGTTAACCTTCTTCGCTATTTACTGCAGTTAATATCATGGCCATCGCAGGCGGAATATTTCTTACAAAAAAGCTATGAACTTTACATCTAACAAGTGTTTGAATGTGTTCATCATATACTTTCAAACGAAAATTGTTGTTTCAATTTATCTTCGTTTGTAAGCTTTGCCACTGGATGGTTTTCTTTTTCATTGCGAACAGAATACACCATTCTTTTACCACAACCAAGCGCTTTACTTGTTTCCTCCACGGCCTTTCTTCCACGGCGAAACATTCATATTTTTTGCAAAATATGTAAAAAGGAATTTAGGATCACTTGCTTTTCCTTCGACGAATACACTTCGCTTGTAAGATTCCATACTCCAATTCTACGAATACATCACCTTTGTATTACATGTGATTATAACAGCTGTTTTATTATAGGGACTTACAACAGATAATATAAACGACGGCGATAGTGGCTTTTTTATAAAAACTGATCTGTTTAAAACAAATACGTAATAGAAAAAAAACTGGGGTAAACTCAAGAGACACAGAATAATCGAAATTGACAAATGACAGGTACAGTAAATGATTACCAACAGCTATATTATCTCTGACCGATTGCCACCAAATAATCTGGCAACAATCCCCATGATAGAAAAAGATAGATACATATAAACGAGTATGAAATTGAAAGGGACGCATATAGTCCATAAGAACAATACTTCTTTTAAAACTTGATCTAGACTGTAGTTCGATGGGACACTCTGTATATTAAAATGTGAAAATATAGCTATAACAATCGACGAAAAATCCCCCATTACGTAACGCAATTCATCTTTAATGGGATGCAACGTATACCATTCTTGATAAATTACAACACTTTCTCTGATTCTTCGTCACACTCTGTGAATTTCCTCGGTTGTTCAATGAAGTTATGGAAATACCTACGAAATACGGCAGCAAGTGTGTATAGCGTAAATAGATACGTCTTAATTTAACAGTTACCACAACGATTAAATTTACTTCATAAACATTCACATCTAAATAAGCTTTAAATTCTGTTGTACTTAATAAAATATTTAAGGAGGCATTTTAAATTTAAGAATTAAAATAATAATTTTTTCTCCATAAAATCGCGCCACTATGAATTGGTTGATTCGTTTATCTCGAATTGAAATTGCTTAAAAGGCAAGGCAAAATACATATCTTATCTCACAATCAGAAAAACTAAACAGTCATTGATAAATTCATGAGCCATTCAATATATTATCTCTTCATACCGATTTTAAATACTGTAGCCTGCTACCTACGCAGTTTATAAGATCTAAAGTGAGTATTGGTTTAGAAAATAAGCCTGCAGTTGTGTGCTCCGTCTCACATATGCTATTTCATAATATTTACATTTTTTATGATATTACCACACATTATTATCTACACGCTTGTGACTGTACTTCCGGTTCAACCGGAAGTTTCCTCTACTTTTTTTATTTAAATGGAACACCCTGTATATTTTTGCAGATTATAATAGATCTTCTTTTTCTGTCGGGTATACTTATTTTAGCCCCTTTATATGTAAATAATGCAGAGATAATTAGTTCGGCAAAATGTCAGTGGGGATGATACAATAAGTCCATAGATGTCAGTCGCAACCCGAAGCTTTGCAGCAAACAAACAAAAGTTATTTTTCTATTTTGCGTTCATAAAAACGCAATTGTAACACGCTTTTGCGTATCGAAAAGTGCTTCATTGTGATACGCCTTTTTTCATTTCTATAGGTTGGCTGTATTGAATACATTATGACAGAAAGCAAAATTGACGTTTAATGCATGTAAATTGTAAATACTTTAATCAAAAATTCTATACAAATTTAGTTTACATTGTTATTGTTATGAAACGTGGAATTACTGTATACATTTACACTGACGGAACAAGTATCTTGAGCATGTATTGTTATGCCAGGCAAATTCTTCGTAACAAAGTTTTTCTGAGTTATGTTATTGACTTTAATGGTAGACTCTTGTGATTGAGAATCATTCGATGATATAACTCTAGAATGACTAGATGTACTTGGCCCTGATAAGTTGTGCGCTACAGCCGCTTTACTTTTCATAGATGTTTCGATGTAACCCTCAGCTACCGCAGATGACTTCCATCCACCATGACATTTTATAGTCAGCAATCACTGCCTGCGTCTGCTAAGTGTGTAGCACTAGAACGTCTGAAGCAATGTCCAGTATAAAGCTCTGAATTGGGCAATTTTAGGAAATCAGCTATTAATTTAGGCATTTTGCCAATCGTATTAATTCCAATCGGGCACGATATACAATAACCATTGCGATATGTAAGGAAGAATCTGAATGATTAATATTTTTTTGGTCGCAGGGCGACATATTTTTTAATTAAAGTAACCATCTTTCATCCGTAATTGCAAAAACTCTTACGATATTATTTTTGTTTAGGTACTGTCACCAAAATAATATCACTCTTAAATTCTAAATCATGTATGGACATATTTGTTAATTCATCTCGTTACAGGCACCTGTGTAACCATTATTAAAACGATCTAAAATTAAATCTATTACATAAAAATTACATTTTGCAAATAATATCGTACCTTTATTGCTAAATACAATGCGTCAGAACCTTCCTTCTATAAATTTATTAATATTTCAATGCATAAAATTTAGATTTCTTAGCCTCGTATCCTCAGAGAATCGTTTTAAATAGGCTTGTAATTTAATATATTTTGATATGTCTGTATTTTTATAAATGGAAAAGCAAGAACGAAGCATGGAATAATAGACCATAAGGTAGAAGATTTCTTATTTTTACTTGTAATTCAAAATATGCAATAAAATGTTTTCAGATATTGTGTTCCATTATTCTGTACAGCCATAGTTCAAATTGATGGTAGCATTTTTCATATACTGCTTTTGATTTTTTCGGTAATAAAATTTATGACGGCGTTATCCGCAATTTCACGCAGTTGTGGTGGCGTACAAGATAAATTTGTCTCAGTATCACTCATTTTTTACAGTTTACAGAGACTATATTATGAAATATATTGTTTAAACAATTTAAATAGCCGAATTTGAATTTTGAATTCGTCAAATGTCAATCGTATGTCAATGTGACCAACTTCATATAAAAATAAAACTCAACATTTTTAATGAGATTTTTATTAAGTATTTATTATCAATTTATAATGCAAAATAGAAAAAATAGTATAAAGGACTCGTTTCATAAGGCTTTTTGTCGCACTCGTTCATTAGAAAACTCGCCTGCGGCTCGTTTTCTAAACTTGAACTCGTGCGACAAAATCATGCCTTATGAAACTCGTACTTTAATATACTATTGTTATCACTAGGCCAGAAACTACAGTTTTGTGAGTATGAGTACCGTTTGTGTACGAATACTCGCAAAAGAGTTTGTGGCCGTGTGATACACAATGTTTTTTTGGCCGATAAATCTTAATTTTGAATTGGAGATAGAAAAGAAATGTTGACACTAGAGAGTTGACAGTACAAGTTGGGACACATGTCACATACCTTAGTATTTTGACATTTCCGAGAATAAATCATTTTCTGTAATTTTCCTTCTAGTTTAATATCTATTTATCAATAATAAGTGCAATGAAAACACCAGTTCATCTTAGCATGGTTGAACAGTGGCTTAATGACAATTGATACACATCTGTCATGTGAATCTAGTTGTGGCCAACCTTTAGTAACATTTTTTGCCTGCCTAGCAACACAACAATAGTTTTCCTGCCGCTTTTAAGTACTGCAAAACACAGCAAAATGAGGACCGTTTCTGAACGGAGGCGCAAAAAAGGTATCATCATCTAACAGGTAATTGTTGACAAACTGTCAAGTTTATTTAATTCACGTCCATCGAATTACTAATTGTATGGATAAAAATCGTGCATTTAAATGAAAGAAAGCATATTGAAATTTTAATGATATATAATCGGGTTTGGCGATCGCGTTAAAACTCATGAAGAAGTGCGTCACCTTTTTAATGATTTGCATCCCGAAAGAACTATAACACGTTCAGCTGTCACTAAAACGTTTTAGTGTATACCTACAGTTTTTAATAACTGTTACATATGACAGCGGGTAACAGGTACAAATTTATTTACTGAAACTACTATGTCGTATGATGAAATTGACAGCTTTGCCAAAGATAATAAACAATTCAAAGTTTTTTTTTTGACATTAATATAAGTGTAATTTTAGTATTCATTATTACATTAAATTGATGCATTTCAAGTAAATTAAAGATCTTAAGTTTTATAAAAATTAATCTTTAAAACTAATGTGTAGATAAAGTAATTAAATAATTGCAATGTTATCCTAAATATTAAAAAGCTTACCACTCTTTAATTTAATAGAACAGAAATTACTAGAATTTCGTGTGAATTCTTTGTTCAGATATGAGGATTGACTATTTTTCTAGACATTTAGAAGCGTCAACCAATCAGAATTTTTCCCTCGGATAGAAATATAGAACCCCAATCCTATTCTAATACAGTATTCGCATTATACGCACCACCTGCATTGCACGTGTATCTGTTTTCGTGTTTGATTCTCCGTATTAAGGGTGGGCAAAAAGTGTTGGGGACAATGCATTTTTCATTTCCTCAGTTTCTTGAAAAATGAGAACATTTAATTATGTTTTAAGTTATGAAATAGATCTGTATTTCACACTAATCATAAAAAAGAAATAGTAAAGGATCTGTAATCGAATAACGGCGAAGAAGAAAAATCGGTTGAAGAGTGTCATTATGATCGTTACATTTTGTATATTAGTATGTGTAAGAGAAATTGAAAATATCCACTCATTGGAGAAACTGAGAAATCGCATTTTGTAAAACAGTGGCCATCCTATAAAATTTATGATTTTATGCCCATCATAGAAGTGTAGCACTTTATTCGAAGATGGCGCCACAGAATTTTAAGAAAAATAATTTTATTAATGTAGATTTAATCCATTGCTGATAGCTTACGTTAACTGCATTTTCATTAATAACAATAATACCAAAATTTCTGTAAAATAAAATGAAAAAAAACTGAAAGATAAATTGTTACATTCCAGTTATGTATTCCCTGCGTTAGTCCAAATTATTTCCTTATAAAAATCACTCACAATTGAAAGATAATTCGTTATAAAAGTATTTATTTTTCCTCATAGCTACAATTGTACTGTACAAATAAAAATAAAACTGCGTCTATACAAATATTTTATAGTAAAGAAAGTAATAATAGTGTAGTTATACATATCAGAAAAATAATAATACAGAAATTGCTAAATTCAAGAATATTTCATTACGGGCAAACAATAATCGAGTTATTTAATGATCATCAATCGAATGATGCCTTGTCCATCATTCAATTATGTCCACCACTACCTTTTTATCAGTTATCTCTTCAGTCTATGTGTTCCATCTCCACAAGCAAATTAATTCTCTAATATTTTATTTTCACCCTAACGACAAACCATAATGTCTCTCCAAAATACTAAATTGAATTTAAAAAAGTCAATGTGCAAAATACAGTACAGTTGGAGGCATGTGAGTGCACAATATTCTTCGTGATATGATTTTTTATATCTTCTCTATAGGAAAACATCTAGATAAAATTAGGAAAAAATATGAGATGAGCTCAGCCTTTTTGGTGATCGTAGTATTGGCTATATGGATATTGAACGACTGCAGATTCACATGGAATATATATTTTTGCAGACTACATTTTCTTATTTCTTAAAAGATGCATTTTTAGGTTATGTCACTGCACAAAACACGTCGATATCACGAAAAGATTGACCTTTTCTAGCAATAATAGCTATAATAATAATTTGTCGCAACTAACTTATTTTGTTGAAATAATTTTAAACACCTTTCCATGTATTATTTTTGACAAAAAGTATTGCGTTTGCACTTCGCAATAAGTGCCTTTTAGATTAGACTTTACACAACAGTGCGATCCTCAGAGCGGCTGGCTCATTTCAAGTTTTTCCTTGAATTATTTCAATTTCCCGTAACAGAGATAAATAAACCAACATGGACATTTGCCACATATTCTCATCAACCTGTTGATTCCTCATCAATATATCCTACAACAGTGCTTTTTCTATAAACACCAATAAATAATCTAGTAAATAGGCCAAGCACATATAAGCCTCGAGCACTCTCAATTCTCCTTACAAAAAAAAAATATTCTGATTCCATTTCACGCTCGTTTATGTTATGTTTATCTGTTTATGTTCAAAAATGACATACGAACTTCATATGCCTTGCATTCATCGGTAATTCCCGGCGCCGCGTCGACACGAACATTTTCTGCTTTTTAGGCGGCAAATACCAAATTTATCAACTTTTTTAATAAATTGAAATAAGTGTACCGATACAAAAAATAAAATACAAAAAAGAAACAAATAAAAATAAAGTTTTTTTTTTTAATTTCTATTGATTCAATAATAATAGTAATATTTCATGTAATAATTCCCTCTAAAACATAACTTTTTCCTCTAGCTACCCTCTAAAAAGGGAATTTCTCTCTCATATACACAAAAATAGCACCCGACCTCGTGAGTCACTCGACTTGACCACGTGATATATCCCATGTGTTTACACAAATATACGAATGTATATATTATTTTTCGCCGAAACAATTTTGAAACAGGCCGCGCCATCTACATTTTAAAAGATTGTTAATCTCGCACCTCTTTGACAGAAATGAAATTTTTTATGTTTGTACGCCCCCTTAACATATCCAAACCAAACCACCAAATTGACGACCTTGAACAAAAGTGGGGGGGGTTATACCCGGTATTAAAACGTTTAATAACAGTGGGCATAAAAAAATTCAACATCTTAAAGATGTATTGGGAACATCTATTTACGCAATTAGTTTAGACTTGAATCAAATAGCATAAACATTCACTTAATTTTATAATGGTTCTCAAAAAATCATTTTAAAATTTTGGTACGTTTAGTTGAAACCAAAACTTGTGAATGAGTGGTTTTTGCATATTTATAATTTGAGAAAACGTCTTAAAGAGAGAATATATAGCACTAAGAAATAGGAGTTGCATATTAAAAAGACGTTGTGTTTAGAAAACGGTGTTAAATATCCAATAGATCGCATTCATTTAGTTAACAGCTAGTAAATTTGTCTAGTCTAGATCAAATAAAATGTGACTAAGAAGTATATCATAATTCCACGTGTTAGTTGACAAAATTAATCCCTTAGCAATAGACAATACTGACTATCTTTGCTCGTCAAATTTAAACTTCTATAGTTCTCGACAAAATAACACGAAAAGAGTGTGGACCTCTCCTGACTATTAATTAGTCAAAAAAGTGTTAAAATTTCAACAGTGTAATCGGGTTGGCGATCGCGTTAGAACTCATGAAGAAGTGCGTCACCTTTTTAATGATTTGCATCCCGAAAGAACTATAACACGTTTCAGCTGTCACTAAAACGTTTTAGTGTGACTAGAACGGTTAAAAATTCACCAAAAACAGGAAACCACAGACCGCAACTCACGCAGTTAGAGAAAACATTGCTATTTAATTAGAAGATCACCTCGACCTTCTACCACAACATTTACCACTAAACTATGGTATAAGTCGTCGTTCTGTAGGAAAAATTGAAGAGAGAAAAGTTCCATCCGTATAATACATCTAACTTCAAGAACTGCCAGATGATGATTTGACCGACGCCTGGAGTTTTGCGATTGAATGATGGGAAATTTTTAATGCAGACGAACATTTTCCAACTAATATGGTATTTTCCGACGAAGCAACTTTCTGTTTAAATGGAACAGTCAATCGCCATAATTCCAGGTGCTGGTCCAATGAGAATCCTTACTGGATCCATGAAGCCCATACTCAACATCCTCAAAAGTTGAATGTTTGGATGGAAATTGCTGAAAACAGGCTTATAGGTCCATTTTTTATAGAAGGAAGCTTAAGTGGGGAAAAGTATTTGGATGCGGTGTGCTATGGGCAGTCGTTGCGAGTAGACGTTCTGACCACGTGCAGGTGTAATTTATTTGTAAGGTCTATCTATAGTAATTTTAATATGCCCGATAATAAAGTGAATACGCGCAGTGCAGCGATCGATTCAAACAGGGATGAAGCTCTAGTTATCAAAATGGTCGATAAACTATTGTCGTCTGATACTTTCCTCGACAAATTAACTACGGTAGTGCACAAAAACATTAACGACTTGTTTGTTAATAAGTTGAAACAATACGAAGATAGAATTTGCAAGCTGGAGGAACAATTAAGAACTACTGTGTGTGAAAATAATAAATTTTTGGATAATTTAGAACAATATTCACGGCGAAATTCGCTAAGAATATATGGTATACCAGAGGTC
This sequence comes from Protaetia brevitarsis, assembly GCA_004143645.1. Classification (NCBI taxonomy): domain Eukaryota; kingdom Metazoa; phylum Arthropoda; class Insecta; order Coleoptera; family Scarabaeidae; genus Protaetia; species Protaetia brevitarsis. The sequence continues at coordinate 188,573 of RXPK01000489.1, read as the reverse complement.
CAAGGCGAAAAAACGGACAAACTCGTTATAAAAACATGCAAAGAAAAACTCGGCATTGATGTTGATCTTCCTTCTATCGACCGTGCACATCGGTTAAAATCTAAAGAAAATAAACACAAACCTATAATGGTAAAATTTGTCAGCCACAATATGAAGAAATTAATTTATAATAATAAGAAGAAACTAAAAAATACTTCTATCATAATCAAGGAAGATCTAACGAAACGTAGGGTTGATCTATTGAAAGCAGCCAGTACAAAGTTTGGTCGACGAAGCGCGTGGACTATCGACGGGCAATATCATGTAAAAATCAATTCTAAAATACATAAAATTTACACGATGATGGAACCTGGATCGCCTTGACAATGCCTAACGGGAATCCTGCCGCTGGACGGTGATTTGGCTGGTCGTGATAATTAGTAGGACTTCTTGTTTTTTTTTGGAAAATATAGGAGCAAGTAAGATAAGTGTTTCGAATTCAATATGCGTTTTGTTATGAGGGGTGTACCTCAAGGATCCATTCTGGGGCCATTACTCTTTTCTATATATACTTGTGATTTTTGGAGGTCTTGAATCACTCTTCCATGCACATGTATGTCCGATACACGCAAATTTATCACTCTTTTTATAGTTCAAGCAGTATTGATGCCATTAGTAAAATTAATCACGACTTGGATAGTCTTTACAAAATATCAACTAACCATTCTCTACATATTAATCCCACTAAATCAGCTATCTTAATGTTTGGCAATAAAAATGATACGTTGGGCCTCATTGAGAGGTTCGAGTGTAGGGTGGGGGGGCTAAAATAGAATTGCGTCCAAGTGCGAGAAATCTAGGAATTGAAATGGATTCTTCACTTCGTTTTAGGGTCACATCTCCAACTGCATTAAAAAAGCCTATCTTGCTCTAAAACTCCTTTACCCTCACAGATCTGTTTGAGTCAGACGACTAAAGCGTTGCTTTGTGATGCATTGGTTTTGTCTCCATTTGTTTATTGCTCGACTTTGTACGGCGCATGTATTGATGGGGACACTTCTCGAAGAATACAACGTGTACAGAATTCCTGCATAAGATTAATATTTGGTATACGGAAATACGGCCGCATATCGCACAAATTGGCAGAGTTAAATTGGTTAAATATGTATAATCGACGATTACTCCATTCCTATTGTTTGTTTCATAGGATCATTAGTCATAGGCAGCCTGTATATCTCTATAATAAAATCACGTATCGCCGGGATGTGCATATGAGGCCGTTGCGCAATGTTGAGCACACTATCACTCCTCCACCCCATCGGACAGCACTCTTTGAGAGAGGTTTTAGTTATTCTATCTACAAACTATTTAATCCGTTACCTCTCTATCTCAAACAGAGTAGCGTAGTGTTGTTTAAGCGTAATATGAAGGCGGTGTCTTTGGGACAGCTATCGATTTTAGGTGACTGTGTAAATGCGAAAGAGTTCAGAATACGAGATTTATAATGTGAATCATGCTCATCGACACTTTAGTATTAGTTAGTTATAAGGCATTTTTTTCCATTCATTTCATTATCTCCTCTACTAAAATTCAAAGGGTAAAGATTAAAAGCAGGGTGATATCTCTGGTATCCAACTGAACTTCCTTGCGGTTTTCTCTGCCAGAACAATTTCATTTACCCTTTATTATTATTCTAGTTAATTCTTCTTCTTTTTCATCCACTTGTTATGTAATGTTTTATATGTTGTTTAAAATGTATACCTGTGTCTGAAGCAGAAAATAAAGACTATTATTATTATTATTATTATTATTATCTACTGAGAAACCACATTATTCCTGCACTTCAATACAATCGATGAATTGGACGTAGAGGATTCATAGAGTGGCCTGCAAGTTCTCCAGACCTTAGTCCATTTAGATTTTTATCTTTGGCGTTTTCACAAAGCTTCGTGTTTAACGTTAGGCGACCAACTACTTTGCAGAAGTTGAGGCAAAGAATAGCCGAAAAATGTGATTTAAATCCGTAGAGAAGTTTTGGAAAAGGTAGGGTACAGGAATTTCATAGATTGCTTGGATATTGTCAGGAAGTAAACGACGAGGCATTTTGAACATTTTAAATGAGTTCGTTTATAAGGTGACTACCATTTTGGTTAATAATTTACAATAAATTAAAATTATTGTTCAGTAAATGTAAAGTGTTCTAATTCCTTCATTAGTTACAGATAATGGTGCTAAAACCAGTATCGTCGAATTCGCCAAAAACAAGGTCTATTATAATCTGAAAAATATACAGGGTGTTCCACTTAAATAAAAAAATTAAATGGATTCTTCCGGTTGAACCGGAAGTACAATCACAACAACAAAATCAACGTCGGATGTATTATATTGCCTTACACTTATCTGCAAAGTTTCCGTCAAATACGTTCCTCTTCGTTTAAAAGATATTTTGCTTGGTTTTATAACTTATCTCACCCTGTATAACGTTAATAGGGCCTGCAGCTGACAAAAGGATTGATACGGTTTTAAAATATCTAGACCAGGGGTCGGCAAACTTTTTTAGGACAGGGCCAAATCGTAACGAAAATTAAGTTCAGCGGGCCAGGTTGTAAACTCTAACGTGTTATTTTTTTTATTAACTGTTCCTCTGTGTTTTAATGAACCGAAAACAATGTACAAAAAGTTTCCGTCGTATCATACAGGGTGTTTAAAATACCGACTGGGTCAAAGAATCTTAAAGTTACAAACTTATTTTTTTTTCCAAAAACACCCTGTATATTCTTATATTTTTCTGGCAACATTCCTGTAGGCTTCAGTGGTTTTATTTTAAATTATTCCTATTATTTATTAACTTTTCCACATGGTCAAAATAATTTTTAACCTGGTGGATTTATAAATAACATTACAATAAATTATTTATTGCTAGTAAATATTACAATAATCATTATTTCTCTATATGTTAGTACCCTAAAAAAGTACGCAAATATATAAACCAAACAGTAAATATTAATATATAAAAAGTTTATCTTCATCTGGTTCCGCATTTTGCAAAATGAGGCAAAAATGCGAACAAAAAGTTAATAAAGGTGCTGTGTGAATATAAGAATTTGCAGAGGATTGAAACAGCTACATAATGGAAATCTTTGCAGACGATGTGGTAATAATAAACAGACAGTGAAAAACAAAGAAAATTTGAACATATGGAAAGGAAACATGGAGGAAGAGGGCATGACAATAAACATAGAAAAAACTAAAATCCTCGGAAACCAGAATGTTGAAACTAAAATTGAAATAAATGATACTAAAATAGAGCAAATGAGAAATTTAATATTTAAGAGTAGCATTGGAAGAAACAGGAAACAAGATGCTGGGAATAAACGATTGATAAAAAAATCAAGTACTACGCAATAAAACAAACAAAAATTTATTAAATAAAAAAGACAAAAAAGACAAACCTACTAGTAGTGTGATGAAAGAAAGCCAAGAAAAATAAGATCCACCTATTTTTTAGGGCATTTGGAAACACATCTCAGTAGTTCAATACCTGCTACTTCTGAAGATTTGGGCACCTTGAAAACATCTAACCAGAAAATTTTTAAGTAAAATAGGATCCAATTTTAGGAATCCTAATCCAATCTAGATCACAAGAAATGAATAGCGACATATTTTTTATTTAAAATAATTTGAAGGGACGAAAGTTTCAGTTGAGAGGGCATAAGAATCAGAAGCAATAATTACTATTAGTGGACGGAACGATATATAGAAATTCTTTCTCATTTAAAAAAATATTAATAATTCTCTTGAGTTCCAAAAGTCTCAATAAAACTTTTCCACTATTGCACATCGAACTGGCGATGGTTAACTCGCCCGAGAGCCAATAAAGTTAACCAGAAAATAGATTAGAGGTGTTTGATGAATTATGTAATGACTTATTGAAAGCTTTGCACAAAACAAAAATACTTGGCAGTATCAACAATGACTGTTGACTCGTCAAGAACTAACAAAAACGACTAGACATTTTTTGCCTTCTCCCATTAAGAAGCGTTTGTGATATTCTCAATTTATCTGACAGTCGCGTTGAGCTGAGAGGTCAACAAAAAACAAACCCCTCTTCTTTGGGCACACTTCTTCAGCTTTATCGCAAATCTATTCATGAATATTTTCAAATTTAATTCTAAATAAGGTTAGAAATATTATTGCGAAGTACGTCCGAAAGGCGTTCATAGTAAATGAATTAACCGAATTATTTACCGCGACATCAACTTGACTATCAGTTCGCTGAATAGTAGATGTAGATACCGTCCGCGGTACAATAATTTTCGTAAACCCTTATTGCTGATGCGGAAAAACTATCGGCAATAACTGAAATTAAGCCGCTTGGTACTTACAACTTGTCGCGGGCCGGATTGAAAATACGCAGTGGGCGGATTTGGCCCGCGGGCCGTAGTTTGGCGACCCCTGCTCTGGACGTAGCTCCTGGTAGAAAATTTTCGGTGTTTCGTAGGAAAAAAATTAGCTGTGCAGTACTATAGCTCACATGCGAGGGAAAATCTTCTAAATAAAACTTATTAGCTCAGTATACAATAAATGTTTTTAAGCCAAAAAAGAAAAAAATGTGTTAAACATTTAACGCGAAATCATGCGGAGAAAATGCTGGCTGGATTAGACGGGAGCTCCAGATTTAAGTAGCCCAGGGCAGCCTGATATAAATACGCCACTTAATATTTGCCATCCCTTAAAAAACTGATAAGAAATGGCTTTCACTGAATTTTCCTTAAAGCTACGGTCTATTGTGGAGCAGAATCCGCATGCGGAAGACGCGCTGCTGTGACTGCGCACCACGAATTGCGCATTAACCGTGGTCTATTTACAATGCGCATTGCACGCTCTTTGTTGTTGTATTTTATTGTTTATTATCGTTGCTAGGGTAGTTTAGAACAGTCAACTATTAAAATGGCGAAAAGAAATATGTTATTGACAGCCATGCTTTTTGAAGAACAGGAAGATGATGAACAGTTATTGTTATTGTGAATATTAGATAATCGGGATTACCGTAGCAACTTATTAAAAAGAAGAAACATTGAGGGCACTTTCAATGTTTTAATCCAAAATTACTTAAAGAATGATGACATAAACTTTAAAGAATATTTTAGATTAAACCAAACTCAGTTTCAAGAAGTGTTAAATTTAATAACCCCAGAAATTGAAAAACAACCAAATAACTTCGCGTAACAATCATAAGTGCATATGAAAGCTTGACTCTTAAGGTAAGTAAATTAGTAATAAACAATTTTTAGAAGCAAAATTTATTACAGTAGCTTAAAATTAAAATAATTTTCATGATTTACTACTGAACTACAGGACTGCAAATCAGTGTCCACACACAATCGACTATGTATAGTGGTTTGACTTTGTGTAGAAGTATTTTCTGTTGCCGCTGGTTGTGACTGGGCAAGTGCTCGATATTTCCAATTTCGATTATAATTGACCAACTCTACCTATTGCTACAATCGCTAGAACTGGGGGGAAAGACATGGCAGTTTGGGCCATACTGTCAAAAAAAGTTTTGAATGGGGTGTGTTCCTCAGCAACCGGTATTTTTCACCTCCAATTGCTGTTAAACCAGAAATTGCTGAAACCGTTAATATACAGCATGCTGTTGCTTACATAATTTGTTAAGAAGTTCCAAAAATGTTCACAATTTAAATGAAGAAGAATATAATAATGCGGTGCTTCCAACGAAAATATGTTTCCTTTAATAGTGAGTAGGAGGAAATGCAACTTTACAAGCTTTCCAAACTCGAGAAGAATTTAAAGAATAATAGAAAAGAAAATATAATAAATCGAAACTGAGTAGTAATAAAAGAACAGGATGTATTTCTTATCATATGTTACGACATGTTATATATACTTTACTATACATTTAGATTTAGAAATAAGTTACAGGAAATAACACTTAAGGTAAAGTCAGGTAAGTGTGTAGTAAAAATTGCATAGTGCGAAGAAAATGTACAACTGTTCACATAATAAGACATTTTGATAAATTTTACACATAGAAGTACGTAACATATGCTCCAGTTGAAAGCCTTCAATAGATACAACCTTTTATAATTATCAACGGTTTACTAGAAAAAATAGTATATTAAAGTACGAGTTTCATAAGGCATGATTTTGTCGCACGAGTTCAAGTTTAGAAAACGAGCCGCAGGCGAGTTTTCTATGAACGAGTGCGACAAAAAGCTTATGAAACGAGTCCTTTATACTATTTTTCTATTTTGCATTATAAATGATAATAAATAATTAATAAAATCTCATTAAAAATGTTGAGTGTTATTTTTATATGAAGTTGGTCACATTGACATAACGATTGACATTTGACGAATTCAAATTCAAATTCGGCTATTTAAATTGTTTAAACAATATATTTCTTATATAGTCTCTGTAAACTGTAAAAAATGAGTGATACTGAGGACAATTTATCTTGTACGCCACCACAACTGCGTGAAATTGCGGATAACGCCGTCATAAATTTATTACCGAAAAAATCAAAAGCAGTATATGAAAAATGCTACCTATCAATTTGAACTATGGGCTGTACAGAATAATGTCAACACAATATCTGAAAACATTTTATTGGCATATTTTGAATTACAACGGTAAAAATAAAGAAATCTTCTACCTTATGGTCTATGTATTTCCATGCTTCGTTCTTGCTTTTCCATTTATAAAAATACAGACATATCAAAATATATTAAATTACAAGCTATTTAAAACGATCTCTGAGGGATACGAAGGCCTAAGAAACTAAAATTTTATGCATTGAAGATATTAATAAATTTAATAGAAGAAAGATTCTGACGCATTGTATTTAGCAATAAAGGTACGATATTATTTGCAAATGTAATTTTTTGTGTTAATGGATTTAATTTTAGATCGTTTTAAATAATGGGTTAACACAGGTTGCCTGTAGATGAGATGAATTAACAAAATATCCATACATGAGTTTAGAATTTAAGAGTGATATTATTTGTGGTGACAGTACCTAAAACAAAAAAATAATATCGTAAGAGTTTTTGCAATTAGGATGAAAGATGGATTACTTTAATTAAAAATATGTCGCCTGCGACAAAAAATATTATCATTCAAGATTCTTCCTTAACATATACGCAATTTGCTGATAATAAAACGTCATGGTGGATGGAAGTCATCTGCGGTAGCTGAGGTTACATCGAAACATCTATGAAAAGTAAATGGCTGTAGCGCACAACTTATCAGGGCCAAGTAACATCTGGTCATTCTAGAGTTATATCATCGAATGATTCTCAACTCACAAGAGTCTACCATTAAGCCGATAACATAACTCACCAAACTTTGTTTACGAAGAATTTGCCTGGCATAACAATACATGCTCAAGATACTTGTTCCGTCAGTGTAAATGTATAACAGTAATTCCACGTTTCATAACAATAACAATGTAAAACTAAATTTGTATAGAATTTTTGATTAAAGTATTTAACAATTTAACATGCATTAAACGTCAATTTTGCTTTCTGTCAATACTGTATTCAATACAGCCAAACCTATAGAAAATGAAAAAAGGCGTATCACAATGAAGCACTTTTCGATTACGCAAAAGCGTGTTACAATTGCGTTTCTTATGAACGCAAAATAGAAAAAGAAATTTTTAAACACTGTCAATACTACACACTTACCCAGCAACATGGGGCAAGTGTGTAATCGTTCCGCATTTTATATATTAATAGCATTATCCTTCAGTTCGGCCAAGAGTGTAATACTAAACTGATGCTTGTTTAATAAGGTGATGATATATTCCACAAGATATTAAGTTATTACACGTTAGGAGATGCGAACTTTTGTTTGTAAACTAGTATGAAGTTTAGTACATTAGTATTATAACAAGAGGACGTCCGTATTTCAATTTTAAAAATAAATATAAACAAACTACCACACTTGCTCCGGTTACACACTTACCTGACTTTACCTTACCGCTTCTGTTGACTATTGTCTCAATTTTACACCATATGTTTCTCCCGAACACTTATTATCTTTATAGGATTTTGTACTTGGATCGAATAGTGCTGGGTAGTGTGATGTGTTGATACACTACCTATTAATATTTCGTCCTGCTCTTTTGAAAATTTTACAATAGTTTTTAGTCTTTGCAGCTGCATTTTTCTAAATGATGAGCAGACAAACACATTCAAGCACATGCGCAATAAAACTTCCCTACAATTTCGCAACGTGCTCGTGCGCTGTAGGTGGCGGACTAAGTTGCCTCCAAGGTTATTGCGACGAATGCGCGCAACGGACTGCTCTCATCCGCAAGCGCAGTACGTCGTACATAGAACCGTTTTCATTATAAGTTACACATAATAAAGATGCAGACTGCGCAGTGGCGTCTTTCCGAATGCGGATTCTGCTCTACATAGAACCGTAGCTTTACATATAAAATATAAACAACGGGGAAAAATACATTGTGTAATTTTATGGAAACGCCAATCATATTCATTGCTTATGAAGATGTTAATACAATTAGGTACTTACTAGCCATACTAAAATATTAATTATTTAAACATACTAGCGATCGTAAAGGGTAATAATACATTTTCACAGAGTTTTGCACAGGTAAAAGCGTAAACAATGAAAAAAGCAAAAAAAAATGTAATCCATTCGCAAGTAGCCTTCTTTCCACCAGCCGTTGGGATTGTTAGGATTGACTATTGGATCTTTTGCTTTGCACAAATGTGGATATTTAGGCTCCGTTTCACAAGTTTGGGCGCCGTGGTCATAGACGGTGCGCTAAGCATGTTACCAGCAGGACGTAATTGCAAAATGATGGAAACACCCTTCGACCATATATCCTTCCACACCAACGTGCCGTCGTATTTCGGACCACACCATTTGCGTAAAATGACCACTGCAACCGTCGTAACTCTCCAAGCAGCGACACCGTGGCATCGTTTATTTCGTCGTACCAACCTTGCAGGGCGATCTTTAGCATCTCCTTACTTCCGCAGTCCTTACTGCTGCCCCAGAAGAAATTCTGCCCGACATGTACGAACTGTTCGGTGCGCCTACACTTATCGTGACCCATCACGCACTTATTGGTCCAGCATTGGGCCGTATGCGCCAAATGGTCGTCGTAAGCCAGCGCTATGATATCGCCGCCCGCTTGAACTTCGTCCCCTCGCAAACTTTTCCCTGTACTCGTTATGCGCGCCGCGATATAGTCCTTCATATCTCCCTCCGGTTGGGCAATTGAGGACTCGACCCACATCTGGTTCTTATCTACTGAACATTTGCAGGCCGTATTTTCGATTTTCGAGCCGAAAGGATCTTTGCAATGTAAGGTGCAATAATTTAACGCACCACGCAGGTGAAACTTATAAATGTGATCAGGATTAATGTATTCTTCATGTTTTATTTGGGTAGTTTACCAATTAAGTACTTCCTTGCATTTCAAATTGGTCACGCCAATGTCAACCATTTGTTGTATTGACAGCATATTGACGGCACTCACTTGATAGTGATATCACAGTATGCACAGAGATTAAAAATGATTGTCATTCCGCTCCTATAGATAAGTAAGGGGTGTAGGTATATGCCACGTGTTTGTAATGAAGGTTTGAACTAAGTCAGTGTTGGAAACATAAGAAATAAAATGGATCTGTCATAAATAAGAAAAACGTACCTATATTTGGACTCGCATTATATGAACGACTATGGATTGGTGTTTCTCCTTGTAAAAATCAAATGTAATTAATGTACTTTACTAAATTATGATTTTTACAATTCAGTACTACTGGTGTTTAACTAATTTATTTATTACTTAATTATAACATACAATTAGTATAATATTAAGTGACAAACTGCATCTCTCAGTTTCTATGATATGCATGCGGTTTCTATAGATTCTATCTTTTAGATAGCCGAACATGAAGTAATCTAATGGGGTTAGATCAGGTGATCTTGGTGGCCATCTTTGTGCTCTAACGAACCTGTCAGCAAAAAACTGTTGAAGATATTAGCAGGTTTGTCGAGCAGTATGTGCCTGAGCATTATTGTGCTGAAAATAATCTGCTGCAAGCTCATTTTTTTGTAACTCTGCAATAAACAATTCCAACATCTGTTGGTAACGTTGGGCTGTTACAGTTTCCTCGAAGAAAATTGGCCCTATTATTCGTTGCCTGGACATAGCTAACCAAACTTCAACTTTTACGGGATGCAATTGCGTTTCTCGAAATTCATGTGGATTTTCTGCAGACCAGATACGATAGTTTTGTGAATTGATATAGCCTGTTAGATAAAACCAGGCTTCATCCGAGAAAAATGATTTGTTTAGCAAGTCATCGTTCCTCAAATTGTTATTAAACCAATAACAATATTCCAATCGCCTATCGTGATCTAATGGTAATAATTCCTGTACCGTAAAAACTTTATAGGGATGAAAATGTAACAGCCCTTTCTTTTGACAGCTCATTGCGCTGAAGTGTATGATAAGCGTTTAAAATTATAAAATGTAATAAACTATTTCACTTAATGTTAATATTGATTTTTTACCTGTTTGTTGAGCTAATTACCACAGATAAATTCCTTATTTCTTACAGTATTCAGAAATACTATTGTTGGTGATATTAGATGTAAATATAAACGATTTGAAAAAAATTATAAGATAAATAATCGAAAGATACTACAACACGCACGCCAATGTCGCTAAATGTCAAGAAAATTCATTTAATGTATGAAATTTGTGTGTAGCTAACTTCGCTCATTAAATTGGTAATAAGTATAGATAAATTTTTCCGGAACACAGTTTTTTTCTTACGACAATCATTTTGAATCACGTGGTATATGTATCGACACAGGGGCGCTATTCTGGAAATCTTTCGTTTACGAAAGCAAATTCGCTATTCCTGAACCGCACGAAACGAAAATCGCTATTCGAATACGAACTTGAAATACATCGGGCGGTTAATAGGTACTCGAATCGCCCGAATCTTCCTTCAATTTCAATTTTCGCTTGTACTGTCGGTTGATCGCTAGCTAATCTTAACTTTCCAAGTGGTTTAAAATGGCAAATTTTGATGAAATTGCTCATTTGTTAGCTATTGAAGTTTTGGAAAATGCGAAAGCAGACGAAGAAATATTTTCCACGAGAGAAAAAACCCATTTGTAGACTTGACTGATGAACATTTCATAAGACTATTTCGTTTATCGAAAGATTTAGTACAAAACTTAGTCAATATAGTGACAAATTATATTGTATGTGGTACCCGAAGGTCTGCTTTAGATGTAAGAACAAAGGTAGGTGTAACATATGTTCAGTAGAAATTATAGATAATGTATAGTAAATTTTTGTAGGTGTTGATTGCACTTCGCTTTTTTGCCAGTGGAAGCTATCAAATGGATGCTGCGTGCAATATTTTTACAGCTGTAAGTCAGTCATCTGTTTCCAGAGCTATTCATGATGTTGTGGATGTTTTAAATAGGCCTGATATTTTTAATGAATATGTTCATTTTCCACGAACTATGCAAGAACTAGAACACATTCGTAATGAGTAGGTATTTTATTAAACACTATACTAGTATATGAAAATATTATTCCCATTTAGATTCTATGGAAAGCATAATTTTCCTGGAGTGATTGGCTGTATTGATTGCACACACATAGCAATATTTCCTCCAAAAATAAATGATCCAGAATATCCAGAAATGATATATGTCAATAGGAAAAAATATCATTCTATCAATGTGCAATTGGTTTGTTTTACGTTGAATAAGAAATACAGGATACTAATGCCATCATTTCAGATATGTGACCCAAACTTAAAAATAATTAATGTGAACTCAAGATTCCCAGGAACCACAAACGATGCATACATCTGGAGAAATTCTGAAGTACAACGATTTCTCGTTGAATTGCATAGACCGAAGAAATAATTCATTTTATTTGTTAGGTATGGCAACATGAATTTTTTTCTGAAGTATATAACATAAAGCACATTGCAGGTGACTCTGGTTATCCATTGAGACCATGGCTTTTAACACCTTTACCAGACGATCCACAACCAGGTACACCAGAAGCAGCATTTAACATTGCTCATAAGCGAACCCGATGTTTAATTGAAAGATGCAATGGAGTTTTGAAAATGAGATTTCGTTGTTTACTAAAACATCGAGTACTTCATTATGATCCACAGACATGCTCTAAAATAATAAATGCATGTGTTGTATTGCACAATATGTGTATACAAAACAATATTCCGATGCCAGCTGATGATATACCCAACGACATTGATTTGGGTGTATTAGCACCTCGGCCAAATGTAGAAATAAATGTTCAAGGTAGGGTTGATCCAAACTTAGTTGAAGGCAGAAGATTACGTGAACGAGTTATTAGAAATTATTTTCATTAGTTCCTTTAATAACTAATAAATGTATACAATTTTTACAATAAAATCTCATTTATAACATCCTTTATTTCACTTAGAACTTGGACCTGTTATTTTAATATTTTATTTTGCTCATCTAGTAAAAGGTTCTTTTTTCTTTTGAAACTACAATCCTTTCCAACAGTGCTACACTGTTGAAAATATTACGGTGTTGGCGTTAATTTTGCGCTAGTCAAATATTTTAGTGTTGATTTTTCAAACTTTGCCAGACGAGTTGACTACGCGTATTTAATAGAACAGAAATGACTAGAATTTCGTGTGAATTCTGTGTTCAGATATGAGGATTGACTATTTTTCTAGACATCCAGAAGCGTCAACCAATCAGAATTTTTCCCTCGGATAGAAATATAGAAACCCCACCTATTCTAATACAGTAGTGCATTATACGCACCACCTGCATTGCACGTGTATCTGTTTTCGTGTTTGATTCTCCGTATTAACATATCCAAACAAATCACCAAATGTGACTGACTTGCAAAGTGTAACCCTCGTGTTATTAAACGTTAATTCCAGTTGGACATAAAAAAATTTCAACATCTTAAAGATGTATTGGGAACATCTATTTACGCAATTAGTTTAAACTTGAATCAAATAGCATAAACATTCACTTAATTTTATAATGGTTCTCAAAAAAATTAAAATTGGTACGTTTAGTTGAAACCAAAACTTGTGAATGAGTGGTTTTGCATATTTATAATTGAGAAAACGTCTTAAAGAGAGAATATTATAGCACTAAGAAATAGGAGTTGCATATTAAAAAGAGGTTGTGTTTAGAAAATTGTGTTAAAACATCCAATAGATCGCATTCATTTAGTTAAACAGCTAGTAAATTTGTCTAGTCTAGATCAAATAAAATGTGACTAGAAGTATTTTATAATTCCACGTGTCAGTTGGACAAAATAACCCCTTAGCAATAGACAATACTTGACTATCTTTGCTCGTCAAATTTAAACTTCTATAGTTCTCGACAAAATAACACGAAAAGAGTGTGGACCTCTCCTGACTATTAAATTAGTCAAAAAAGTGTTAAAATTTTCAACAGCGTATGTCGTATGCTGAAAATGACAGCTTTGCCAAAGATAACAAACAATTCAACGTGTTTTTTTTTTGACATTGATATGAGTGTAATTTTAGTATTCATTATTACATTAAATTGATGCGTTTCAAGTAAATTAAAGATCTTAAGTTTTATAAAAATTAATCTTTAAAACTAATGTTGAGATAAAGTAATTAAATAATTGCAATGTTATCCTAAATATTAAAAAGTTTACCACTCTTTTCATAATTCATCAAATTTCTTGAATTTTACTAAAAAGGGTCGAAATGTATATTGTTATGTGATGATCTGGTTTAAATGCGTATATGATTTTTCATCTATAAAGAGGGCAAATAAATTAAAAAATTAGATGATATTTATTAATGTATAATCATTTAAAAGGCACCAACCTTCTTCCTCACGGCTCTCAATTTGAAGCGATAAAGAATCCATACATCTCCAATGGACCGTGTTTGTGCAAACATATTCCCCTCATTGTAAATATTACTCATATGTGATACTCGTAGATAATTGGATAAAAAATGGCGAACAAATTTGAGCAAAAAATATTTCTTTGATTAACCTACAATTTTTACGACGAACGTTTCAATGATAACAATCACGTTGGTCATAAAAAATATAGAAGGTCAATAAAATTACTTTTTTTGTTCGAATTTGTTCGCCATTATATACCCTATTTAAATAATAGCATAAATAATTGTAGTTGTCAGTATTTTCATAACCTAATGAGTGAATTACTGGTGTCAGTGATTCATATTGAGTTTCTGTCATGCTCAACCAAAAGGACAACACTTCAAATATTTATGATTTGCTGGGTTTCCCGCGAAACCAAAAAAGAGTTTCAGTTATGCAGTGACAGCAATGGTTCATAACCAGTCATCATTTCTGTACTAATACCAACCTAATTCATGCAATTAAACAAAAACCGTATCTGCTCGGAGTTCAGCAAACCCCGAATCGTGTGGGACGGCCGCGTCCACACATACTGTTCACCTAATTTCACTATAGTAATTTGACGGTTTCAAACGCCGCCAATTGGCGTTTGTCATTTAGTAAACAGCTGGGGCCTGTTCTTTAATTCAGCATAATGGTTTGGTGGCTTACACCAATGGTGGCCATGTTGAGGATGACGTCAGTTGTTGATGTTTTACCGATGCATCCACCATCAGTAAATTTAAAAACGCTCCTAACCTCAGTGCTGTGGTAAAATCCTTATATTTGTTATATTATATTAAAAAATCGCCCTTTTCTCCAAAAATTAAAAAAAAACCTTGTTAATGGAATTGTAGAATACGTGGTAACAAAAATGGTGTTAGAGAGTCCAGATAAAATAACTGAAATGTTTGAAATTGATTCGATTGACTTTTCATAATATTTCGTAGAAAAAGTCATACAAAAAAAAGGGATTATGTTGAAAATACAGTAATGTTATATGATATTGATGACTTCAAAAGTCATTTTCGAATGTCAAAACGGCAAACAAGCTTCCGTGTTTACTTGAATTATTTTAATTTAGAGGTTATGTCAGTTTATGCTAATTCACCACACCAAACTCACCATCTCCCAAAATCGGTTGCGCGATGATGGCACCATTGGTTAAAGCGATAAATTTTAGAACGCGTTTGTGTTGCACACCACCAGAAACTAAACAGTAATTTAAGAACGTTACTGGTGAAACCAACTGCAACCGGTGAATCCACCGATGAAATAAAAAACAGCCCCCATCAACAACCTCAAAATTACAAAACTTGTTTTAGATATCGATGTTGCCAGTTCTCAAAAGATATTCGCATTCGACATGGCTTCTGAATCAGTGGGTTCATATTTTGTCGATGTCGAATGAATCGATTCGCGAATCGACAGAAGTTCTGAATCCCTATGCAGGTGGGATTCAGTCTACTTCAGTGTGATATCTGTATATATCACGTGATTGTTTATTCGATTCGACTAATGTCTGAATACCGTGATTGCTACCCATTCGACATGTCGACAAAAATTTTGACGATTCGACTCGAATCGTGAGGTTCTGAATACCACCTGCAGCGGGATTCAGTACACTTCAATGCTACCTATTCACATCCCGTCCGCAAAACGACAAGACAACTAGCATCAGTAGCATAGATAAGTAGGTAATATGTCGTAGCCGACAAATTTTAATTTTAGTATAGGAATCTCATACACTGAGATCGAGAATGATTGTCCTGCAGCGGGATTCAGAACCACACGATTCGTGTCGAATCGCCCAAACTTTTGTCGACATGTCGAACGGGTAGCAATCACGGTATTCAGACATTAGTCGAATCGAATAAACAATCACGTGATATCGACAGATATGTGTTGACGATTGTATAGTTATCCCTTTCTAATAACTATACCGTTAAATCGGCTGCGTCAAGAATTCTAGATAACTCTCGGCAATTTTGATATGCGCGTAGTATATTTCGACGTACACTTCTCACAGGAAAAATCGGGACACCAGCAATTCAGAATTTTAAAATTTCGTGATTGTAAATGCAACTTTCGGAGGATGTATTCACTTATCACAGCCATAAATCACTTAATTATGTATATTACTGCGATCAAAGGTAACGACTAGAAATTTAAACAGAAAAATAAATATATAGAGAGAAAAAGGTTTATGTATAGAACAAACAAATCGGAGTTTCGGTGACGGTGTTTCCGTTAGAAATACCAATGAAAAAAAAAAATACATAACGACAAAAAGAACTCTTGAATAGACGGCTTCATTTAGAAATATATATGTATTTAACTTGTTTGATGTTATGTAGAGATAATTCTTTTTTACGAAAACATGTGGTGATGTGATTTTATTATTTAATATTATGTTACTTGTTAGTGCTGCTTTGATATTAGTTACTTACTTCGATTAACGCTCCCGAGTATTGGTTTAGCAATAGACAATATGTCAGTCAACTTCCTCAGTTTTGGGATAATGTGGCTTTCACAGCTTTATTGACTACACTATTATTGATGTATTAATTACTATTGTTGTTTAATATTCTTAAATATTGTATTACTACAAAGTTTCCTTCAATCTATAAAAAAATACCAAAACCAGGTTTAAGATTATTTATAAAATTCTTAAATAAAGCAATTAAGTTCGCAAAGAAATTATTTATTTTATGACCCCCCGTTTATTGTATTTTCAGGAAATATATTTTAGCTATCGCCTGTGTAATCGGACGTCGTTGATCTATTTTCTTGAGATATGGCCAACACTGGGTCTCTTTACAAAAGGACAGGTTTATTAACAATTATTTAAAATATTGGATTTATAATACATAACAAACATTGTAAGAAAGCCTTTGAATTTGATACATTTAGTAGCAGTAGCAACGAAAAAGTATTCGTTGCTACTGCCTGAAGCTGTGTTACAGGCTAAAAGTATTAGCTATATTTCAATAAAATAGAACGACATTGGATTACACGATAGTTAAGATATATTTCTTGAAAATACAATAAACCGAGGGTTAATAAAATAAATAATTTCTTTGCGAAATTAATTGCTGTAAAAATGTTATAATCTTAAGCTGTTTTTGGTAATTTTTTAAAAAATAGAAAAATATTTTGTAGTAATACAATATTTAAGAATACTAAACAACAACACTAATGAATACATCAATAATAGTGTAATTAATCAATGTGAAAATCACATTGTTCAAAAAGTCAGGAGGCTGATTGACATATTGTCTATTGCTAAAGCAATACTCGCGAGCATAAATCAAACTAAGTAACTAATATCGTAGTAATAGGTAATATAATTTTAAAATCCCATCGCCATGTTTTCTTAAAAAAAGAATTATCTCTACATAACATCAAACAAGTTAAATACATATACTATACTTCTAAATGCACCCGTCTACTCAAGAGGCCTTTTAGTTGTTATGTATTTTTTTTGCATTAATATTTCCGTATTCGGTATTTCTAAGGAAACACCGCCACCGAAATTCCAATGTGTTTATTTAATGTATAATTTCTCTATATATATATTTATATTTCTGTTTAAATTTTTAGTCTTACCTTGATGGCAATAATACACACAAAAAAGTGATTTATGGCTTTGATAAGTGCATATATCCTCTGAAAGCTGCATTTACACCCAAGAAATGTTAAAATTCAAGATTGCTGGTGTCCCGATTTTTTCTGTGAGAAGTGTACATATGTGGATGTAAATATAACAAATAAAAATTTTCCCTCGGCAGATTTCGCATTAACATTAAGTATCCGAAAATTTGCATCACGTATTAGCTCCACATTCTTGGAATAAAACCTTTTTCTATTTAAGTAATTATGATCATGGTCTTTTGAGTATTGCAACGTGCGTGCAATAAGTAGCAGCCACAACACCTCCTATTCACCATTATTTAAAAAAAAGGAATCTTCTTTTGCTGACAGGCATTCATTGTGCTAGGGAAACATAGTTTTCACCTAATTTCACTATAGTAATTTGACGGTTTCAAACGTGGCCAATTGACGCTTGTCATTTAGCAAACAGCATAAACAACCTCAAAATTACAAAACCTTTAAGATATCGACGTTGCCAGTTCTCAAAAGATATTCGCATTCGACATAGCTTCTGAATCAGTCGATTCATATTTTGTCGATGTCGAGTGAATCGATTCGACAAGAATCGATTCGCGAATCGACTAAAGTTCTGAATCCCAGGGCTGATCCTACACTACTTTCCGCGATGCGCAAATCAATATTTTCATCATCAAAATTGACATATGTTTTACATAGCCGTGCCAGAGTATATATGTATATTGAGTAGTTTCACATCGCCGGTAACATGGGTTTTAAAAATGGTGCCCAAGGAAATTCGCGGTGTCACATATGTGGGTAAAATTGTAAGTAAAATTTGAATTTGTTTACAAGCAAAAATCTACCGTATAAAGCCGTTCCATTCTATCATTTTGTTATAGGAATTGATGTTGTGCGATTTTCTGTCAATTGTCAGTCTGTTTGTGTATATAGGTTATTTTCGTACCCATTTTGCAGTTATTAGTTGCAAATATAGCCGTCAAACGCCATCGCGAATTTCCTTAAATTGATAGACAAAACATCAAACGCGCCGGCACTTAATGAAACTACTGGATAAGGTTTATACTGTGGCCGTGCGTTTCGTGTTTGAATTTTGCTTATTTAGTCATTCCGTATTATTGTTTGTTAATTTTCACATATAGTCTTTCTCAAGACTACGTCTTCATTTCGCATTGAGAGCGCGATTTTTTTTTTTTTGGTAAAATGCCATTTACACTGGATCAAGATAAATTGATTTTGGCGGCGTACTTTCGAAATGGTGAGCGAGGAGATGATAGGCAGTAGAAATATTCAGCTGTACTTTGTGCTGAAGAATTTATAAATCAATTTACCGAAATGCAAATTGATAATTTAAGCGATTATGCTAAAATTGTTGAAAAATTTATTTAATATCGCATCACGACAATATCACATAGTTGGGTCTTTTTGTTTTGTTGCTGTATCTTCTTTCAGGATTTTTCTGATTTGCGTTCTTGTTTTTCTTTAATATACGGATTACACTCAGCTAGAATCTCTTTTTGTTCCAAGCATGTACGATATTAGTTATTTATTAATGTATTGCCTTATTACTTATTTTCAAATCAAGTATGTTTAATTTATTTTATATTATGTTAAGCAATAGTTGTTTAAGATTGGCACACCTAAATATTAGATCCTTGCTTCCCAAACTGAGCGACTTAACTGATTTTATTGCCACACATAATATTGATATATTAGCTATTACTGAAACATGGCTTAATGGTGATGTTGGTTCTGATTTAATAACCATAGATGGTTTTAATTTTTATCGAAGGGATAGACTTGGTAGGGGTGGTGGGGTTGGTTTTTACGTAAGAAAAGATATACAGGCACTTGTTATAGATGCTAGTAAAGACATTGAACAGTTGTGGTTGAGCGTTTCATTTGATCAACATAAATTCGTTGTTGGTGTAGCATACAGACCGCCGTCAGTAGATTATAAATATTTTTTTAATGAACTTGAAGGCTCTCTAGATATAGCATTTTCTATTACAGACGAAGTGTTCTGCTGTGGGGATTTTAACGTTGATTTATTAAAATTGCATGACGTGTCTACTTTAGTTTTTTCTAATTTAATGGAATCTTTAAATCTCAAACAGATTGTTGACCAGCCAACACGATCAGCTAAATCTTCTGCTTCTCTTTTGGATGTCATTCTTTGTAGCGATGTTGTTGAAATTTTTAATTCCGGAATTATATCTTGTAATTTTTCTGATCACGATGCAGTATTTTGCGATACTTTCCGTTCTGTACCTAAGATAGAACCTATATTTCATTCATATAGGGAGTTTAAAAGAATTGATTTTGTTAAATTTGAATGCGATTTACATTTAATTCCTTTCCATTTCATGTTTTCTATGGATGATGTTAATGATAAGATTGGTTTTCTTAATCAATGTATACTAGATTTGTTTGATAGGCACTCACCAATCGTAACTAAACGTTTTACAAAGAAGCGTATTCCTTGGCTAACTGATAATTTAAAGTTATTGTTTAAATTGAGAGATAAAGCCAAATCTAAATTTCGTAAATCGCCTACACCTGCTCACTGGGACTATTACAAAACTCTGCGTAATTTAGCAACATCTTCATTTAAGCATGAAAAACAGGCTTACTTTCAATATATTTCAAATAACAAATCTACCAAATTTTTATGGAAACAATTCTCAAACTTAAACTTAAATAATCAACGCGACAGTGCTATACCCGACTGTTTTTCGGATGTTAATATGCTTAATGATTACTTTATTAATAGAATTCCCAGTAGTAATAATCATAGTATCATATTTGAAAATAATAATAATAATCCTTTTGCGTTTTCTTTCGTTGATCCAGTATTAATTGCTAGTATTGTTCAAGGTATTGATTCAACAGCTACTGGTGTTGATCAAATCAATATATCAATGATTAAATTGTGTTATCCGTATATCATATCTTACATAACTCACATTATTAATTGTTGTATAGAAAGATCAACTGTGCCCATTTTGTGGAAACATGCTTTGGTTAAACCTTTACCAAAAATAAAAAATCCTTGTAATTTAAATGATTTAAGACCCATTAGCATTTTGCCGACGATCTCTAAAATTTTTGAAAAAGTTATTTTTATGCAATTGAATGATTTTGTTAGTAGAAATAATATACTTCCACAAACCCAATCTGGTTTCAGAAAGGGTTACAGTTGTGAAACGGCACTACTTGGTGTGACAGATGATATCATTGAATCAACTGATAAAGGTTTAGTAACAGCTTTGGTACTTCTAGATTATTCTAAGGCGTTTGACACGGTTTGTCATGCAACACTTTGTTCTCTTTTAAATAGCTTAGGTTTAAGTGTCGCATCAGTCCAGCTTATAAAAAGTTAATTATCTGATCGTCAGCAGAGTGTCGTTTTAAACAGTACTGTATCGCTGCCTCTATGCATTTCTACTGGTGTACCGCAGGGTTCTGTTTTGGGACCTCTTCTCTTTTCAATATATACGTCTTCTTTATTAACCAGCTGAACTTTTGTCGCAACCATATTTATGCTGATGACACGCAATTATATTTGTCTTTTGAGCCAGCGAATTGGCGTAATGCATTGCATAGTATTAATACTGATCTAGAATCCCTAAGTGAGATTTCCGCTAAATTTGACTTACATTTAAATCCCTCAAAATCTAAAGTATTATTGTTCGGAAAATCTAAAACTTGTAAAGAACTCGAAAAAGTTTTCCATGTGGTTGTTTGTGGCCTACAGTTGCCAATTGTACAAACTGCAAATAATTTGGGTTTGTCTATGGATAACTCTTTTAGATTTCATGATCAAATAACCAAATACAGTAAACGTGCCTATATGAATTTAAGGAAACTTTATCCACATAGATCCTCCTTACCTATTAATGTCAAGTCCAAACTATGTGAAGCATTGGTGCTGTCACAGTTTACTTACTGCTCTACTATTTACCATACAGCTATAGACAGTATTACGTGCAATCGTATTCAGAGGATCCAAAATTCATGTCTGCGTTATATACATGGAGTTAGAAAGTTTCAACATATATCGCATAAGTTGAAAGATGTTGGCTGGTTAAATATGAGGAATAGACGCGAACTGAAAATGTTAATGTTATTTCATAAAATCATGTTGTATAAGTCGCCGCCATATTTGTATTTAAAAATTAGATTTAGGACCGCCGTTCACGCTATTACCACGAGATTTAGGGGCTTGATATCCCCTCCTACCTTCAGGACATCTCTGTTTAAGCGTTCTTACTCCTACAATATTTATAGTAAATACAACTCTATTGTTAAAGACCTTAAACTATTAAATGTCTCTGCCTTTAGATCTCGTGTGCGGAAGCCCTGTTTCAAGATCAGTGTGGTGTGTCCATCTAATTATTTTTTAGGCAAAAATTGTAGGAATGTGTTGAATAACTGTTAAGTATTTTTTCAAGTGCTGAGCGTACGAACATATTTGTTGTATATGATTTTTCTTTTTTTTATTAGGTATTAGACATTGATAAACATATTTTATGAATACATTAGCAGGGCTAGTACCAGATAACTCTGAGTCTCGCCCTGAGATTTACTTTAATTGCTTCTTTTTTCTTTTTGTCATTGTAAAACAACCGTTTAGTGGTAATAATAGTATATTAAAGTACGAGTTTCATAAGGCATGATTTCGTCGCACGATTTCAAGTTTAGAAAACGAGCCGCAGGCGAGTTTTCTAATGAACGAGTGCGACAAAAAGCCTTATGAAACGAGTCCTTTATACTATTTTTTTCTATTTTGCATTATAAATTGATAATAAATACTTAATAAAAATCTCATTAAAAATGTTGAGTTTTATTTTTATATGAAGTTGGTCACATTGACATACGATTGACATTTGACGAATTCAAAATTCAAATTCGGCTATTTAAATTGTTTAAACAATATATTTCATAATATAGTCTCTGTAAACTGTAAAAATGAGTGATACTGAGACAAATTTATCTTGTACGCCACCACAACTGCGTGAAATTGCGGATAACGCGTCATAAATTTATTACGAAAAAATCAAAAGCAGTATATGAAAAATGCTACCATCACTTGAACTATGGGCTGTACAGAATAATGTCAACACAATATCTGAAAACATTTATTGGCATATTTTGAATTACAAGGTAAAAATAAGAAATCTTCTACCTTATGGTCTATGTATTCCATGCTTCGTTCTTGCTTTTCCATTTATAAAAATACAGACATATCAAAATATATTAAATTACAAGCCTATTTAAAACGATTCTCTGAGGAATACGAGGCTAAGAAATCTAAAATTTTATGCATTGAAGATATTAATAAATTTATAGAAGAAGGTTCTGACGCATTGTATTTAGCAATAAAGGTACGATATTATTTGCAAAATGTAATTTTTTATGTAATGGATTTAATTTTAGATCGTTTTAATAATGGGTTACACAGGTGCCTGTAGACGAGATGAATTAACAAATATGTCCATACATGATTTAGAATTTAAGAGTGATATTATTTTGGTGACAGTACCTAAAACAAAAAATAATATCGTAAGAGTTTTTGCAATTACGGATGAAAGATGATTACTTTAATTAAAAATATGTCGCCCTGCGACCAAAAAATATTAATCATTCAAGATTCTTCCTTACATATCGCAATGGTTATTGTATATCGTGCCCGATTGGAATTAATACGATTGGCAAAATGCCTAAATTAATAGCTGATTTTCTAAAATTGCCCAATTCAGAGCTTTATACTGGACATTGCTTCAGACGTTCTAGTGCTACACACTTAGCAGACGCAGGCAGTGATTTGCTGACTATAAAACGTCATGGTGGATGGAAGTCATCTGCGGTAGCTGAGGGTTGCATCGAAACATCTATGAAAAGTAAAGTGGCTGTAGCGCACAACTTATCAGGGCCAAGTACATCTGGTCATTCTAGAGTTATATCATCGAATGATTCTCAATCACAAGAGTCTACCATTAAAGCCAATAACATAACTCAGCAAAACTTTGTTACGAAGAATTTGCCTGGCATAACAATACATGCTCAAGATACTTGTTCCGTCAGTGTAAATGTATACAGTAATTCCACGTTTCATAACAATAACAATGTAAACTAAATTTGTATAGAATTTTTGATTAAAGTATTTACAATTTACATGCATTAAACGTAAATTTTGCTTTCTGTCATAATGTATTCAATACAGCCAACCTATAGAAATGAAAAAAGGCGTATCACAATGAAGCACTTTTCGATACGCAAAAGCGTGTTACAATTGCGTTTTTATGAACGCAAAATAGAAAAAGGCATATATATAATGAAGCTCCCCTCGGCACATTAATCGGGTTGTCAATCGCTTCAGAGGAACTAGAAGTGCTTTGAAGGGAAACTCAGGTCGCCCATCAGTTCTTTCAGAAATACTGTTATTCCAAAAATGTAATACTTTCATTTCAAATATTAATTTTACTTGGTGTTAATAAAACTCTGATGAAAACCTTTTTTTCAGTGCGCTGATAACAAAGCGCTAAAACCGCGTCCAAAGGTCTTCTTCAAATAATTTAGTCGACCTCAACACTAAACAAACAAAAAAATAAACAATGACAAACATGCACGTAGATACACTCATAACGCGTTACCGATACCCTGTATTGTAAAAAAGAACAACACACATACATACATTACGCCTCCCTGCAATGTAACATGCCTGTTCATTATTCGTGCAAATTCTTTTCTGAATCACGATTAGTTCGAAATAAAAATCAATTGTGTACAGTCCGCGAACCGTGTCCATCGACACGGGGAAAGCGCTGACCAGCGGACTCAGTACCAAGCGAACTCTAGTTGATCGCAGAAGTGGCCTCTCAGTGTTTAACGAGAGGCGCCGGAACTGTATATCTATATAGATAGTGGACAAAACCGCACTGAAAAGTGAAGTTTCCTGTGCGCTGAAAAAGCAGCGGGATTCAAGGAAACTGTATGTGTAATCCTTTTACGAAAACTATAGTGTCCCGTTAAATATTTCTCGTAAAACTTGAATAGAATTTTTGAAAAGCTGACCAATTCTTTTAAGAGGTAAGTGAATTTAAAGTGTATGAACTATACTTTTAAGTATTTCTTAAGGTTTCTACCAAACAAAATTATTATTTTGGCGAAATCTGCACTATACAGGTGTGCGTATAAATTGGCGAAAGAATTATATTGGTCCAGTATGCCAGAGTGCCGCAAATA
Organism: Protaetia brevitarsis; assembly: GCA_004143645.1. Taxonomy (NCBI): domain Eukaryota; kingdom Metazoa; phylum Arthropoda; class Insecta; order Coleoptera; family Scarabaeidae; genus Protaetia; species Protaetia brevitarsis. The sequence continues at coordinate 163,757 of RXPK01000489.1, read as the reverse complement.
CACTGAAAGTATTCCTAATTATTTACATAACACCAATAAAATTACAAATGTTCTAATTTCATGTTTTATACACCGACTAGGTTGTAACAAAGCAAACTTTGACAGTTTTTACATAAAAAGCGCATGTTTTTTTTAAGTGAAACCTCATAGGTTCTCCGCATTAATCTAAAAGAGGAATGTTTGTCAGTTTCAATGATATCAAGTACTTCGTATTCGAATTAAAAATTATCTCTTTGTATTTTATATATCAAAAAAAAACTAAAGAGTTAGGTATGCGTTAAAATTGTAATAATACACTGAGAGAAATATCCTTTTCATTTAAAAGGAATTGCATTAAACCAAAAGTTTTTGCGTTTTCTATATGGCTAACATGATTTTGGCGTTTCCTTGGAAAAGGAATATAATTTTAAATTCACGCATTTTTCGTTGAAACAGTTTATTCTTTTAAGTGAAAGATATTGATAGTTGATTCAAGTCCTCTTTATTTTGAACTTGTAAACTATGCAGATTGGCAGAAAACCGTAAGCATTTTGATTCAAGAGATTTTTCTTGTTCTTATAATATTTATTCATTTTAGACTTAAGCGTAAAGACAACAAAATGTTGTGATCATTTTTAATCGAAATGAGAATGAATTATCTCTAAAAGTCCATGCACTAATAAGGGATTTGCCTTTAGAATGTTGTTGGAGTTGGTCGCAGTGACCACCCTAACGTGTCGTTAAAGAAATCGTCCTTTCAATGGCGATGACTCCTATTATATGTTGATCTGGTAAATATACCACAGATTAGTATGTTACGATCGTAGTTTCAGCCTATTTTGTGCGAAATATTATCTGTTACTGGAATGAAATAGGAGATGCGCCATCTATGGGACAATTTCTCTACTACACATAAGTATATCTTCTCATCTGCTGCATGGGAAGAAAACTGCTATACGAAAATAAAATGCGATATTTATTTTTACTTCCATGTAAATATTTAGTTAAATTAATAAATACTACGCCAGCTCCAAATAAATCTGCTAACCAAATTGTTTGTTTGATTGAATACAGGAATATTTTTAATATTCCTAAATCAAGTAATAATTTAGTAACTGTAACTGAATGCTTGAAAAATGGTTGAAAACAACAAGATCGTTTTTCCCAAGTATAACAGTTTTAAAACCTTCAAACCATTATATACTGCTATAAAGTTCCTTGGCTTTTAACTAAATCAGCATTAACTGAAAAAATTCCAATTATCTCTGAAATTTCTTTAACCTCGCGCGAAAAATATTCACTTTTGTTCATTATTGTTTGTGTATCTGAGACTTATGCACGCGGGAACATGAATAAAACTAATATACTTCCGCCTAAAAAAAGCACTCAGTTTGAATACAGGTGCTTACATTTTTCCGTTAAAAGGCAAAAGTTTTAAGTCAATGTATACATGCGTGTCCACACAAATAAACCAAAACATCCGGCTTTCTTATTTAAAATACTGTTTATAATTCAATAATATCATAACGAACTTAAAAGAAACTAAAATATGTTGTTAAATATGTACATAATAATAACAACATAATATGTAATGTGTATTGTCTTACTTAAATAGAAGTTACACAGACGTTATAAAATATTAATCAAAACTAAGGTGCATTCCATTTAATTACGGTTACTCTTCGTCGAAAAGCATGTACTTAAGAACAAAATAGTCTTCCCAGCAAAACAGCACGCTACATTCAGTTAAAATAAAAGCTTCTCTAAGAAAAGGTATTCTTTTCGTTGAACATGATAAAAACCAAAAGTTTTCATTTAATGCAATCTCTTTTGTCAGTGTACCTATACGAATATACCTAAGTACTATATGGATTCCTTAACAACTGACATGTTTCTACTCTGATTAAATAATTTCTCTATGATTATTAATAATAATAACAAACATTTAAAAAATCGGTCAGCTATCAGCTGTTATTAGGTTTACGCCCATAGAACGACTTTTAGTTATCTCACACCATTCGTCAAGGAGTAAGGAAAAACCATGGAAAAACTACTCTGGGAGCAGGACCTGGGAAGTTTGCCTGGACCTTGTTATTGCTAGCTAACAAATTATCAATTACATCATTACAATCAACAGATACAGCTATCTTTAATTTGCTAAATAGCATATACAACAATTTGGATTGCAATAAACAATGTCTTGGATTATTCCTCGATCTATCCAAAGCTTTTGATTTAGTTAACCACAATATCCTTTTACATAAATTTAAACATTATGGCGTAAATGGAGTGTCGTTGAACTGGTTCAAATCCTACCTTACAGAGAGGAAGCAAAGTGTAATAGTGAAGAATTGCCAATCGGCATTTTTAAATCTGAATGTTGGGGGTGCCGCAAGGTTCCATGTTGGGTCCAACACTCTTTGTGGTTTACATTAATGATTTTGCTGCTCATTTAAGTGAAACAGAACAAACAACCATATATGCGGATGACATTAGTATGATTATAAGCTCTCATAATATATCTGAACTATTAGTTAAAACCGAAATCATTTACAACAAAGCGTGTAATTGGATGGCATATAACCATTTGATGATAAATAAGGAAAAAACCAAGTTCATATACTTTCATAACAAAATAAAGTCAATTCAAGAAATTAACATTAATCAAGTTACCTGGAATGCTCACGTATCAAGTAAATTTTTAGGAATATTTGTCCATGAAAATTTGAAATGGTAACATCACATTAAATATTTGTCGAAAACGTTATCTAAAACATGTTATGCCTTGAAACAATTGAGAGAAACTTGTAATATCGAGACTTTAAAAACTTTTTATTATTCTAACTTTGTTGTATGTATGCGTTATGGAATTATCTAGCGGGGAACGTCATATGAAGCAAATAGAGTATTCTTAATACAAAAACGAGCAATCAGAATTATTTTCAACATGAAATATGAAATATTTTTAAAGATAATTTAATTTTTACTTTGTTTGATTTATATATATACGAAACATTATGCTTTATTTATACACATAAAGAAGAATTTTGTGCGTATAATTATTCCCACGAGCATAACACGCGTATCGATAATTATCTGTTGCCACCTCCACATCGAAAGGCAATGTTTCAAAAGAGTCCATATTACGTTGACTGTAAATTCTATAATAAGTTACCCCGTAATATAAAAGACATTTCAAATTTTAATTTATATAAGAAAACCGTTAAGCAATATTTATGGTAGAAACTGTTACAGTGTTAGTGATTTTTAGTTAATATAATTATGTTCTCCCTTTTTCTTTCTTTTTTTGTGACTTGTTTCAGGCATGTATTTTAATATTATGCTTTTGAAATAAATGATTATCTATCTATCTATCTATTATTATTATTACTATATTTCTGAGTTCTGAAAAGGTAGCCTCCACGTCCTATGAATGCCAACAACCCTGCTGTCTTCAGGTAGCTGCTACGTTCTTCATACATCATGAATTTAAAATCGAAACAGCAGCAGGACGAACTAGTAATGATCTAAAAACAAATAAAACAACAGCAGTATCTATTCTAATATTTAACAATAACTTAATCTTAAATTATTCTAATCAATAATAATTAAATTAAAGACTTATATTTTAAATATGTATGTATGTACCCCAATTACGCTAATAGCTTTAATTTAACACTAATCCAGACTACTAAGGTGCATGAAATATTCATTTATAAATACGTACTTTCCTACTAACTAAATACCAGCAAAATCCACCATTCGACCGCCTCCTTATCTTGAATATCTGTTTCGCATCGCAGCCAATTTAATCCTTTAGTTAATAGCTTGACTTCTGCACGCCACCGCCACTCATGAGTGAGTGGACAATCACATAAAACATACCTCGCTGTATCTACCCCACTACATTCACAATGCGAATCATTAACCCTCCCAATTCTACATAAATATGATTTAAAATTACGGAGACCCGTTATTAATTTTACCGCTAACCCTAACAGAATATAGACTACACTTCATTGAAAATATTGCCGATGCTACAATGGAAAGGATTCATGGTAATATATGTGTTCAAACGCATAATCACGTATACAAAGACATTAGACTGCTGCGATGCGGCGAGAAGATTTGACCATATAATAGAGGATTATACCCATATTTTTTTCCATTTAATTTATATGGTAAAGTTTTAAAATAAAAAAACAAGGTTATTTGCCTTTATAATTTTACTTTGTGAAATTAAACCTTCATGTGTTGGAATTAAAGTGGAAAAGATATGATGTTTATTTGCAGTTTGTTTTACTCCACCTAACTTCACATTAAAGAAAAATATGTCACCCCCTCATTTTATTTTGCCACATTCAGTTCGAATATACAATGCATTAGCACCATAGAACAAAGACGGAGGCATTTTACTTTAATACGTAAGAAACTATTACGCGTATTACCGTCATAGTCATAAATTAGAATAAATCCTACTCGGACAAGCAGTAAAAAAAAAAAGCCACAGAGCTCAGATTTACCAGGTCCGGCGTTCACTATCTGATCGAATCAATTCCAAGGTTTTACAGGGCGAACCGTGTCCATTAAGTGCGCGAATTTCCATAAGTTTGTGTCCACCGCGACGAATGGACGCTCTGCGCGTCAACCCCAAGGTTCACCACCCTTTATCCAAGGCCAAATCTAATTTTATGAATGCCGCGAAGGCACGCAAAATTTTTTTTTGTCCATATAGGATCCGAAGCGACCATGGTAATAATAGTTGAAAATTAAGTTACAATCGAAGCAGATGGAAATTGCGGCAATGAACGCTTACGTTTCGTGTTGTTTTGGGTATTGGTTCAAGGAACTATCGGGCAAATTCTAGGAAAAACTGTGCAGAAACATGACGTTACAATATTTCTTTTTTCTAACGTGGTAGTTTCCAGTTCAATGCCACTGGGTGACAGCATTTAAATATAGGAATATCGTGCTTAGATGTCTTGAACAATATCTTGATACTAATTTTCGAGGGAAAGTGTAAGAAAGCACCTGATTGCTGATAATAATTTCAAGTTTTGTCGTAAATATTGAATTCCGATTTTAATAAATGGTAATGAAAGCGACAAGTAGTGTTTTAATATCAAAAATTTTATGTTAATAATAATTCACAATCTCCTAGTGCCTAGTAGATTATAAAATCTGTATATTTTTTTTCTGGAATTGGCAATTGATTTATGCAGAACTCAGACTCAGACACGGGGCGGCACTATAAAACCGCACAACCACGGGGGGCCCAATGTTATAAGGGGTCCAAATTCTCTTGATTTAGTTTTTAATTTTTTACTAAAATTTTTAAATGAATTTCCTATGAAGAATTCGGGGAGTTACGAAGAGAGGTAAAATCAGAAGCATAGATATAAGAAAAGACCTAAACATACAATCGACTATAGAATTTATAGAAGAAAAGCAGTTAGAATGGTGGGGACATCTATTGAGCATCGAGCCCAGCAAGAAAGATATGGGAGGCGAGAATACAGAAAAATAGGAAGCCGGGTATGACCTAGGCAAACTTGGGACGATGTGATAGGAAAAATATTACAGAAAAGAAACAAAGAATGGGTAGAAGCGAAGAAGATGGCAGAAAACAGAAGAGAATGGAAGAGGTTCGTCCATAGTTGAAAAGAAAAGAAATATTCCTACACCTTAATTGAGGTAGAAGGAGTTATTGATTATACAGGGTATTCCACGTAACTGGTTCATTAAAAGTTTATGATGTTCTATTATTTACTTATATTTGAGATTTTGGCACCAGTATCTATTCGATTGGAACTATAAATGTAAAATACCTTAACCAAAATATCACTTCCGGTTGACCGGAAATGGATGTCAACTTTCTTATTTTAAATAGAATGATCTAATTTTTTATTCATTTTTGGATTCTACAACTATAAATACGTCAGTTTTCATTAGCTATTCCTATAGCTACATATTGCCGTTTTTGAGTTATTTAAGTTTTTCTTTTTTTTTATCATAATCATTGCATCATTGAAAAAATTAATATCTCGGTTAATACTGCAAGTAGAGACTCCAAATTTGCTATGTTATGAATGTAGATATAACTCTAAGAAACGGTAAGCACGCTTTGCATTCTAACATACAGGCTGTTCAAAACTGAGGAACAAAGTTACATATTTTCAAATGCAGAAAACTCATTTTTTTTAAATGGAACACCCTGTATTTTAATTCGGAATTTGGAAGTAAATATCATCCCCTATCACTTTATATGAGCATAAAAAAAGAAAAACTTAAATAACTCAAAAACGGCAACATGTAGCTATAGGAATAGCTAATGAAAACTGACGTATTTATAGTTGTAGAATCCAAAAATGAATAAAAAATTAGATCATTCTATTTAAAATAAGAAAGTTGACATCCATTTCCGGTCAACCGGAAGTGATATTTTGGTTAAGGTATTTTACATTTATAGTTCCAATCGAATAGATACTGGTGCCAAAATCTCAAATATAAGTAAATAATAGAACATCATAAACTTTTAATGAACCAGTTACGTGGAATATCCTGTATATATATATATATATATATATACTAAAATTTTGTCGATTTTTTACTATGAATATAACTTTATAAAAAAAGGAATGTTTAGTGTTGCCACTGGGTTGAATTTATTTGTAACAGAATTTTGTTAAAAAGATAATAGATTCCTAGAAAGGTAATGAATTGGCCTAAGAGACGAACCAACTGCAATTGAAATAAGAGAACAAATTTCTTATAGATTTTTTGAAGTTCATGATCATTCAGCTTCTGGTTTATATAACGCAACACTAAATTTTATAACAAAAACGATATCAAATTAAGTAATTGTAGTGGCCAAAGATATGATGGAGCATACCACGAACTCCAGATTATCGTTAAAAAGAATTAATCTAATGCTGTGTACATTCATCGTGTATCTCATAATTTAAATTTCGTTATTGATGATGCTACCAAAAGGTGTAATGAATTTTCTAATTTTTTTACAACTGTAGAAAATATTTATACATTTTTTTGATAATAATATAAAAAAGTGGGACTTATTACCGAAATTTACAGGAGCCACAAATTACATGAAAAAAACTAAATCCCAAGATACACTTCACTTGCAGCAATAAAATTACCTTTTGTGGATATATTAAAAGCATATAGGCTTATCAAAAAAAAAATGAGTAGATTTGAATTTGTTTTTCTTCGGGTAATTTTATTAAAAATATTGAGTGTACAAGAATTCGAAATTCCATTTGGTGTAATATAAAGTATTTAAATTCATTTTATTAATACGTTGTTGATAAATACTATGGCATTTGCTATAGCAGCGTCTTCCCCACAGGAAATGATAGTCTATTTTGTTTAAAGTCTCGCATTTATTCATTAAAATAATATTTTAATTTTATCTGCTTCTTTGCCTATTGTATGTTACGATTGCTATCAGCGAATCCCACATTACTTTCTAGAAGGGCGTTTGAAGTTCAGAAAAACAACGCAAACCGCCATTCTTGCGCCCTCTGGTAGAGAGAAGTGGAACGAGTATAACAGTGCGGAATGACGTCACAACTAAAGTTTATGAAAACCCTTAACTTGGTCTTGTTAAATTAATTAGTTCGCGGAGACCGATTTAGCTTCAGAAAAGCACGCGTTGCCCTTCGTTAGCGGGCGTTTCCAAATTTTAATATTAAAATCGAAAAAATTGTTAAATTCTGTAATTTACCTAAGCTTGAAAATTCTAGAACAGGAAGCAAAAGCTTTCCTCTGGAAGTGTTTCTGATATTGTGTTAGAACCGTTTGAACAAACCCCTTTTTTCTAATTTGTGTGTATGTGTGTGTGTTGTGTGAAACTATTGTGTCTTTATTATTTTGGATTACGGGAAGATTTCATTACCCACATCGGTTGGTAAGATGTTCTAAATTTTGCTTAAAAACTAACCATTGCAAATACGTAGAAACCGTAACTCGTTCTTCCTCTCTCTCTCTCTCCCTTATTATTAAATAATTTTGTATAGTAAAATTTCACTGTGTTTATGTTCAACGTCATTATAAAATTTTAAAATGTTCTTTCAATAATTTTTTTCTTTTTACTTGTTATTATATTTAATTTGTTAACTTAACACTTTGTCAACATTGGTTCCATGCTAATTAATTTGTTAACAAGTTAATTTGATTCATGTTGTTCAATATAAAGGGCGTTAGGTAAACATGCGGCAAAAATTCAAGGGGTTATTCGTTGACATATTCTGAGAATATTTTGTCCTATGATGATTTTTGAAAAAAAAACCCTTTGTTTCAAAAATACAGGGCGAACAAGATTTGCGACAGTAACAACATTTTATTATTAAAAAGTACATGTAAAGTTATTCAATCTACAATAAATGTTCGAAATGGCTTCCTCCAGCCTGGATACAAACATTCAATCTTCTCGTCATTGACTGTCGAACTCTTTCAAACACACCAGGGTTGTTTCTAATTGAGTTACACCCAGCAATTATCCGATTTCGCAAATCGTCCAAATTCTCCACTGGAATAGCGTAAACTATTGACTTCAGAGATCCAAAAAGAAATAATCTAGGGAGTTTAAGTCTGGGGATTGAGCAGGCCATGCGTGTGGCCCACCTCGACCAATCCAGCGATCTCCGTATGTTGCTGTTAAAAAATTACGAGCAACCAAACTGAAATGTGGTGGTACACCATCATGCATAAAGCACATTGCAATTCTTGTCGCGTATGGTACATCCTCCAGAAACTCAGGCAGCGTTGCTTCCAAAAAGTTGCGGTACACCACGCCAGTAAGTCTTCCTGGTAGAAATACCGGTCCAATTAGATAGTCACCCACAATTCCAACCCAAACATTCAACGAGAACTGATGTTGAAAACGATCTTCAAATACCTTAGGCGGATTTTCATCTGCCCACACATAGTTATTATGAAAATTCCTTATTGCATTTCTTGAGAATTGGCTTCATCGGTAAAAGGAATCTGTGTCAGAAATAGAGGGATGCGAACTAATGTTTGCAATATCCATTGACATAATGTAATACGTGGAGGAAAATCAGCAGGTAGTAGTGCTTGAACGCGTTGAATGTGGTATGGTTACAACAAATTTCCCTTAAGAATTTTCCAAACTGTCCAATGACTTGCATTCAAAGTATTTGCAATTTTTCGCGTAGAACTACCAGGATCTTCCCCTATCATCTCCAGCACATTCTGTTCCAATTGTACCGTTCTTGCAGTCATTGATCTTCCTGGCCCTCCACTTCGTTTCATTGAACCTGTTTCACGAAGACGTCGATGAATGTTTTCGAAGATTTTTCGGTCGGGGACATGACGGGCAGGAAATCGTTCAATGTACAATCGTCTAGCTTCTAATGAGTGGCCATCAGCAAGTCCATACATGAAATGCATGTCAGTCATCTCGGCGTTCGTATACATCATGATAGAGGACTTCACTAACTATTAAGCCAAGCAAAGAGCCAAACGTCATTCAATCTAAACAAATGCGACCGATGAGACGTATTCAAATAAAATCCACTACTAGATAAAACAGTAACAGTCATGTAATCGAGATCGAAAAAATAACAACGCATTGTAAACAATTTTTTGTACTTGATAAACAACAAGAACACAAACAAAAGATTGTTTTCCAGCGGTGGCTCGTCGGTCAAAAGAGCAGGTTGGGTTATCTGTAAAACGGGGGTGGTTCCGTTGGTTCAGTGTAAAGAGAATTCTGGAGAGTATTTAGGCTGACCATCCCAAAATTTCCAGATAAGTTCCGTTACAAGTGGTTTCTAAGTTATTACAACCAAAAGTGTAGCGCTCATGACGGCTACAGAATCTTCACAAACAGGAAATAAGAACTTGCAACAGTGTATAAATATGTACAGAAAATAAAGCAGTTCATATAGCAGTCAGCTAAGTAGAACATTACTCCAACTTTTTTTTTTTTGAAAAGACAAAAAGTAGTAAAAATTTGAACGCGTTTCAATGAATTGTCAAACGATCATCCACTTCATAATGGAGATGATCTTTTCCAGGTAAATTTGTTGATAAAAGTTTTAGTAAGTTATTAATCAAATCGAAAAGTTTCAAAATGGTAAATGATGAACAAACTATTTTTGTTTCGGCTTCCTGCAAAATTAGTAGAATTAAGTCAGGCAGAAATTTAAAAATCTGCTCAGACGCTCCAATTAAATTATCCAGATGATTTAACAAATACTTTTTCTATGCAGTTATTAATGATATGTAGTATGCTGAAGTACTCAGTCTACATGTCAATCATGCACCAACGTTTGGCAGTATCTATTTTACAATTGCGCAACTAATAATGAATATTCTGATTTGTTGCACACTAAAGTGGACCACACTGAATGTACTCTAATTTCCAAACGTTTCTAAAACAGTACGCCTTATTCAAGTTTTTTTTTTTAACGATTCAGTTTATTAATTCGAGAGGTATTGAAAATATAGATTCGAATATCACTTGTTACATAAAAGGAAAGCACATGGTTTATAAATATAACGCGGATGTCTTTTTTTTTCATATAACCCACGAAAACAATGATGTGTACACTAATGTATACTCATTCGCGTTAGGTGTAGAATTACAGGAAGAACATCCATAGAAAGCGGCAGTTATTTCCTGTGTGCTCCGAACAAAAAGGCCAGTAATTATAAATGTATTGTGTTATACGTAGTTACTCATACACAATCAGTAAATAAACAACAAGCCCATATTGAACTCTTAACTGAAATAACCGTGACTTAAAAAAAAATATAAAATTTATAATATTAAAAATGATGCATTTAATCATTTCCATTCTTTATTTATGTTTTATTTTAATATGCATTTTCCAAAAAGAAATGTTAATATATCTAATAATAATAGCAAGAATCAGTGGGTGTTTAATGAGGTTAAAAGCTCCAGTAGTAACCTTCACAATCTTTATACTTTAAAGCTAAAATATCCACAATTGGAGAAATTTTATCAAGAAGCTAAAAATACACACCTTTCTCTAGTCAAGCAAACTAAATCATTATTCTATTCGAAAAGATTATCTATTTCAACTAATCGTGATCGGGAGGCATGGTCCATAATATCTGACTTAATTGGTAGGAAAAAAGCCATATTCAAATATTGAATTGATTATTGACGATGCTTCTGTGAAGGACCCTCGGTCGGTTGCCGCTAAGTTTAATGAGTTTTTTGTTTGTGAGCCGCACAATATTGCTAGTGGTTCAACAATCTCTAATAGTGATAAAATGAAATTTAATATTACGCAGGCTCCTGGTCCTTGTGGTAGCTGCCTTAGTATGTGCGCACTCCCTTTCTCTGATGATGAAATGTTTCGGATATTTTGCAAGTTAAAAAACAAAAGCAGCTCGGGTTATGATGGTGTGCCGTGCAAGTTGTTAAAGGAGGTAGCGCCGTGTTTAGTTAAACCAATAGTGCAGCATGTTAATTTGTCATTTCGGGAAGGTACCTTCCCTAGTTCATTAAAAATTTCTGCTGTGCACCCAGTGTTTAAGAAGGGGGAGAAAACTAATGTTAAAAATTATCGACCAATCTCTGTGGGATCTAGCTTTTCAAAATTGTTCGAATACGCAATGCTATCGCGACTACTTGAATATCTGGACAAAAATAATATTATATCGAATCGACAGCATGGTTTTCGTCAGGGTTACTCCACCATTTCCGCAGTGCACTCTTTTGTTGAAGATGTTATTCGTGCATTGGACGGCGGCCGGTGTTCTGCGGGAGTTTTTTTTTTGCGATTTGAGTCGACCTTTCGACTGTGTGAATCATGTTGTTTTACTTGAAAAACTCGAGTATTATGGTATTCGTGGCGTTGTGGCGAGTTGGTTTGTCTCCTATCTTTCTAGTAGACATCAATTTGTTAAAATTTCATTTACATCGTCTAATAATTATGTTAAACAATTTTCGTCTTTACATTTATCTGTCACTGTTGGTATTCCCCAGGGATCTGTTTTAGGCCCAATTTTATTTATTATTTTTATTAATGACATTATTGATTTTATCAGGTTTTCATTCTTTTTATATGCTGACGATACAACTGCACTTGTTACGGACACTGATCCATTGCATGTTGGTGATCGAGCGGCTGCGCTATTGGTCCAGCTGGAGGGATGGTTCTCTGCGAATGAGTTGCATATGAACCTATCTAAAACTAACTATATGTTTTTCCACTCCAAGCAATCGAATCACAACTTTGACGTTGACGTTTCCTTGCATGGTGCCTCTCTTCAATCTGTGAAGAGTGTAAAATTTCTCGGCGTCGAATTAGACGAAGCTTTGGGACTGGGGTGCGCACTGTGCCGGAGTCGTCTCCAGGGTTAATAGGGCTTGCTTTCAAATTCGATCACTGAGAGGAACAGTAGCCATTGATACTCTTTTATCCTTTTATTATAGTGAGGTCCATTCTAGAATTAGGTATGGTATAACTTTGTGGGGTTTATCTAAACATTCTTCAGAGGTATTTCCAGCGCAGAAGCGGATTATTAGATGTATATCTAGGATCGGTACTTTTGAGTCATGCCGTTCTTATTTTATTAAATATAAAATACTTCCGGTCCCTTGCATTTATATCCTAGAACTTCTTCTTTATATATTCGATAATAAAAACAATTTTGCTAGAAATGGGGATCTACATTCATACGATACGAGAGGTAAAGATGATTTTAGATTAAATTTAAACAAGTTGAATATTTCTAAGCGATCTCCATCGTCTGCAGGTATTCAACTTTTTAATATGTTACCCAAGCATATGAAAAACTCTAATAGAAATACTTTCAAACGGATAATAAAACATATACTTGCATCCAATGCATTTTATTCCGTGGATGAATTTGTGGCACATCTTGCGCAGTCTTATTAGAACATGTGAGAAATTGTGCTCTTTACATATCTATTTATTTATATATTTGTATAATGTGTGTATTTTTTTTTTGTATGTATATATTTTTATTATACTTTATGACACTGTCCAGCTACTTTTAAGCTTGAGACAATAAAGAATCTATCTATCTATCTATCTTATCATTAGAATATCTTATATATTTAGTTTGATGTAACTTATGTATCATTTAGATGAGCTTCATGTAATCTTCGATATCAGATCTATAAAAATAAAAATTGATGGTTTTAATGCTAGCAGTACACTCTCGCCGAAATCTTTAAGTGAATGTCTTGCCGAGATATTTAGCTAAACGAAAAAGCACAACTGGTACCAAATAGACTGCGAGCGTTTCTCGACGACGCACAGTGTAATGAGTCAATAGGACAGATTTCAAAAGATGACAGTAGACACATAAAATACCCGATCACTCTGCGCTACACGAGATTTTATTAATTCTGGACAATTACTTCGGGAATATCGAAGATTGAATGAATTAAGTAAAATAAAAAATCTATTACCTAAACATCCAACGTTATCTCTCTCTAAAAGAGAACATATTTACAAGCGCTTTTCTACACCAACTCGACCCTTAGAAATACCAAGAATTATCGACGAATGTAAACCATCTTACCTCCATAACACCATCAACATTATCTGGTGAGGAGAGAGAAGAAGGAGAGTTCATGTAGGATGCCACATTGAAAAATCTTTTATGAGAGATGTTAAAGACAATATCGAGCGATATCGGATACTGACTCACCCTGTATGTTTCAATACCCCTATTATAAATAATTATTAGTTAATTATTAAACGGTTGATGTGTGGAAGTATTGGCTCAATGAAAACGAACTAATTACATGGACCAAGACGTTTCGACAATTTATTTGTCTTTTTCAATTGCTTAGTATTGTTCCATGATTCTAATTACTAAAATATTTTTTTTTATATGTAAAAAACTTATAATAATAATACGCATTGTTATTTTAATCAATAATTACATATTAAAATTAAGTACTTAAAATACATAACAAATTAAAAAGGTCTGTGGAACGAATATAAATTATAATGTATTTTAAGTACTTTATTTTAATGTGTAATTATTGACAAAAATAGCAATGCCGTTATTATTATAAGTTTTTTACATATAAAAAAATGTATTTTGCTAATTAGAATCATGGAACTATATTAAGCAAATAGCATCTTGCTAGCCGTTAGAAGATTAGAAGATGGCTATGAGCACTGAGAATGTAAAATATTATAAAATAATAAAAGTCGTCGCTGTACCACCCCCACCCTTCGACCCATCCGTAAAAACTTCTAAAGCCTCTCCGAAAGGGCCTACACAGAAAAAAAGTATTGTTTAAGTGAAAGAAATATATTTTTTTGGCGTCATTTCATTAAGTGAAAGCAATATTTCTTTGATACAAAAAAATATGAAGATTTTATTAGTTTCAAAATAAAATGAGTATAAAACTTGTTATAAGTAATACCAAATACAATATAAATATATATACGGACAAAGAATAGTTTCGCTGGCGTACTATAGATGTCCCAGCTAGGATGATTTTAGAAAAGTGTACGACCACACAAATATTAAACGTGATCTGACGTAATTAAACGTAAGTGGAATTTTCCGTTGCACAAACGCGTAAAAATATAAGATAACCGAAGAGTCGGTGCGAGACGAATGAAAGTGATTAACTGCGCGCGCAGCGAAGAGGTAGAGCATTCATAAATGAATTGTCATTTCGCAAAATTGTTACGAAATTAATATTAAAGGAATCAAAACAAGTAACAGTTTAGTAAATAAAACAAAAACCAAAACACACATCCCACATAGCCAAATTTGAATTGCCCGCAATTATTCTTAGTAACTTCAACGTTGAAACATAAAATTGCCTTCTATTTTGTATTACATCGATAGTTATTTTAATGTCTTTACGTTGAAGTTACTAAAAGTAGTGGCGGGAAATTTAAATATGGCTATTAGGGATATTGGCTATATAATGGATTAATATTCGTTTTATTATGAAATTAAAACATATTTTTGTGTTAAAGCGAAGCTATACACACGGAATATTTGCTTTTATTTATTTCGTCAAATGCCTATTAACTTTTTCATAGCACATATTATATCTTATTTACCACTGTTAATTTATTTGCGGTGATAAAATATGTTTGCTTGTAGTGGACTAGTGGACATTTAAAATAATCTTTGTTTCTTGATATATAAATTTATGTTTTTTTTTTTACTAATTCTTGTCAATATATCTGCAGTTAACAGCGAAAGAACATTATCTTGCTAAAAATTGAAATAACAATATTAAAAAACATTAAAAAAGTGTATCTATAAAATCAATAAACTTTTCTTTTTTTTTTTAAATTCGCTCTCAGAAATACCATGATGCTTGAAGAACATAAGCTCATATTTGTTTCCAAAATTATTGTTTACTGTTTTCATAGGATAGTCGATGGCGTATCGAACAAGAATTTTTTTTATCATTTTGCTGAAAGTTTCCATCGCAGCCCAGTAAACAAAATTCAAATCTTCCGCAATTATATTCAGTAACTTCAACTTAAAGGTATTCAAATAACCATTAATGTAATACAAAATCGTAGGTAACTTCATGCTTTAATGTTGAAGTTACTGAAAATAACTGCGCGAAATTTGGGGGTCTGTACAAAAAAAAAATATGCAACATTATTATTATCTGGTTGCATTTTTAAGGTATTTTCCTCAATTTTTGTTTTTATCAAAGTGTACAAGTACAAGTACGCTAGCATCAGACATAAGCTTTTGTCGCTCTTTAACTTTTTCTGTTTCGTTGTTTGTAGAATCAATATAGAAAATATAATTGCTGGACATTATATTATTGTACATATCTTATAATGGTTAGAACTGTTGTAACAAAAAAATATGATAAAAAATAGAAAAGAAAGGAGAGAATTAGCAGAATTCAAATTGCCCGCATTTATTTCTAGGAAAGATTTTCATTTTTTTTCATTCGCTGCTTTTAGGAAATCTCAGATTGCTTTTGGAAATGAGACATAATACTAGACAATTTTATAGGTATGCAACCAAGTGCAAATGCAGACTTTTTATAATAAATCATAAAATTGGAATTTTTATAAATCATCGATCATAGTGTACCTCTGCTTAGTACGTTAATTAAATAGCGATAAAGTATAATAGATGGATTCATAAAGAACAACTCTCCAAACATACATTCATTCTGTAAAATAACTTGGATAAATATAAACCGCAGAACTAACACCTAGCATGCGATCCTCAGACCATCCACTTATTTATATGCCAGGGGGTAAAATTCATATTTGCCGCGATTATTTATAGTTACTGGTCAAGATTGTATGTAATACAAAGTCGTTGGTAATTCAGACTGGAATGTTTTAAGTTACTGAAAATTATGATGAGAAACTTGAATTTTGCCAATAGAAATAGATTTCTGAATTACCCACAGCTGTAATACGCAAGTGCTTCCATATCAAGTACATAGTTCGCTTGGTCCACTGCTTATTTTCGTACGTCTCTTGCCCCGCCGCTTTTTAACTGCCACCGCGAAGAAGCTACAGTGGCGCCGCTCTATAGTACGCCAGCGGAACTATATGTCTTTGACCATATGTATACTAGTATTATATTTGGTAACACTTACTAATTCCCGTTGCTGTAATTAAATCCTCAAACCCTATTTTATTCGCGTTCCTACGCAATTCAAGTTCCCTCAAACGTAAATCTACTGGCAATGATATGCCTATCACTGTAGAAATTTATTCACTTCCTCTATCTTACCAATACTGTTAGATAGCATAGATATAATTGCAATAAATGAGAAATAAGGGAGGCCTTAAGACGCCGCCCTGTGGCACACCTCTATTAACTAGCATTTTAATTTCTGGAACAATTTCTGAAGATGTATGCCATCAAACGTCCCCAACAGATCCAAACATTAATCGAATTTGGCCCCGAATATTTTGCATGCGTGCAAGAACGGCGTCGATTACATAGAATAAAGGAATTGGGGCAATTATTTCAAAACGCCTACAGCGTATACACCAGCCCCACACTGCACTACCCCCTATACTAACGATAAAAACTTCAATTCCACGAGGGTTATTCGACCAAGCCGGCGGTGGAGTAGAACTTCCGGTTCAAGAAAACCCATACACGCTATCCTACTGCCCTGTGGTCAATAACGGCGCATTTCTCTTCACCACCGTTGTTCTATAGGGAATATAAGACGTAGAAATTAAAGTAGGTTAATTTTATATAATGAGCGAAAGAAAGAAAATCATCCCCCCTGTGGATTTGTGGAAATTTGTATATTGTACGCAAAAACTAGTTACCTATATCGTATATCGTAAACCTACTTGCTTATGCAAGATGTTATTTATAGATCTAAGGATCCGCATGAAGAAATAATGAAATAATAAGCACTTTGTATCGATATCTGGAATTATGAACGGAATTTGCCGCATCAGGGAATATGCAATGTCTAGTTGTATGTAGATATGTCGTTTAAACACTGTCATTTTGTTTGCTTTTATAGTCCCATTTGATGTTATCGACTGAAAATATAATTTATTGCACCTGTATTCTCTCAGATCTCTAGAGATCTAAAACAATGTTAAGGTCGGCAACGTCCCTTGAGTACAGTGTTACTTTGAACTCATTAATTTATTCAGCATAGCATTTGGTGGAACCTCTACAAATAGCAAATGTGGCATAAGTGCCTGTGTAATAAATGTTGGACATTTACAATAATCCCAATCCACCAAATTTACCCATAATGATAATAATATATTTATTTGTGGAGACATCAATGATGCATAGAAAACGTCAGGTACATAAGTAGATACAATCGATAAAATACAGTGAGTAACTGCAATACACTAAAACATAACATAAAACACAAAAATATTACATTACTTCAGAATCATTTAAAAAAATCATCCAAAGAATAGTACAAACGAGAGAGGCAAAGCTGCTTCACCCTCTTATTAAACATCTGGACCATGGCATTTCCTTGTATGTAGTCGGAATTTGTTATAAGTAGAGACCGGATTATATGCAAGGAAAAACTGGAATATATGCGCATATATATGCATCGATTTTTGACAAAATATGCATAAACCTGGGGCATATCTGCAAAAAAAAATGCGACAATATGCCAAATTTTTACATAAAATAAATAAGAGCAAAAATTTAAACATTAACTTTATTGCAAAAATTTTTTCACGACATATTTCTAAAACAATTTATAATTAAATGTTTTTCAAAATTGTGCAAAAGAAAGTTTTGTCTTCTATCAGAATACATATGTTTCGAAATAGAAAAGCTTCTTTCAACATCCGCAGATGTAATTGGTGCATTTTTTAACTTTGCAATACATTCTAAACTAAAATTAAAGTCGAAATCGTTTACTGTTTCACCTTCCAAAATTTTTCTTAACTTTCTTCAATTTCAAATACCCCGCATGTTTATTTATCACTTTTTTTTAAATTTATCGTATATAGAATTACCTATTGTACGCTTAACCTTCTTACATAGCATATCAAATTCGTCTACTATTTCGACTGATTGCGAGAGCGACATCCCTTGCGTTTCTAGTTTACGAATGGAATTTGAAACAAAGCTATAATTTGACTTAATATACAAAAGGTTTTGTAGCAATTCTGTTGATGTTACTATCTTTTTACAGTTTTTTAGAGCAATGCAGTCAGCAGTGATTTCAAGAATTACATTTTTTATTCCTTCAAAATTATCGGCCAAAAAAATTGCAGCCTCTAACCATGTACCCCATCTCGTAATAATCGGTTCAGGAGGCAACTTAACACCGGGAAATCGCTCCTTATAAAATTGGATTCGTAAAGGTGCCTTTAAAAATACTTTTTTGACATTGCTAATTAAATCATTAATCAAAGGGAATTGAGTCCTAATGTCTTCGGCTACACGATTGAACCCATGAGCTAAACAAGTGGTATGAATAATGTTACTATAAAAATTTTTTAACCTTTGCGCGACTTTTATCATGTATGGTGCAGCGTCGGACAACATTAGTAAAAATTTTTCACAAGGTATACTTGCAGGTAAAAAGAAATTTGATAAATCTTCTTTAGCGAATTGGGCAATTGTCACATTATTTGTTTTTTGAAGTTCTTTACAATAAATTAAATATGATTTTTCTACAATATCTTCATGACGAATTCCTATTAACAAATGGGCAATATAACGGCCAGACTTATCCGTATTTTCATCTACCATGATATAAATAACATTATTCCCTACCAATTGTTGAATTTCTGCTATTGTTTGCTGGTAACAAGATGTGACATAATTTTTTCGTAAGGTACTTTCGTCAGGTATATTATATTTGCAATATGTTTGCAGAAATGATTTGAAATTAATATGTTTAATCTTGCTAATGGTATGTTAGACGACATTAATGCATTACACAGATCCGTATTACATTTTTCTTGTTCTGAGTTTCGTGAAGTTGATGCTACACATTGACCTATAGATTGCTGCACACATGCGGATCGCTTTAGTTTTTCCACATTTTCCAATATGTGATGGAGTTTTAGCGTGTTGATCAATCAGGTATTTTCTCTCAGAAGACACCTACAACAACAATTGTCATTTTATATCAAAAGTTAAAGAATTTAAAAACAATTGTAAAGCTTTTAGTAAAATTAAACTTATCAGTTTACTTATCAGCAGGCTCGACAAAATATTTTGTCGCCATCCTTAACCAGTTCAGGATATGGCTTAATTCATAAAGAAATTTTGTTCGCTATACTCATTGTATGTATGCACAATATTTAAAAACGTAACACAATTACATGCTGTTTCGCTCAAAGATATTCAATGAATTAATAGTTTATTTGGGAACTAATAATAATAAAACGTATTTACCACATCCCTTCTGCTAGGCGAAATTAAACACGTGCAGTTCTTGGAAACAAGTATTAGAGAAACCAATATAAAAGATTTATCGTTCCGAGAATTGTCGGTTGTTGATCTACATTAGGAATTACTAGGAATTTTTACTAATAAAAAGGATAAGAAAAAGCTTAAATATGCAATATATGCAACTTTTGTAAAAATATGGATAGAAATGCCTAAATATGCAATATATGCAATCACTAATTAGCGCTAATTAACTTCAATTAGTGTAATACGTCTACATATAGACTATAATTAAAGATATGCTACAAATAAAATATATGCACTTTGCATATAATCCGGTCTCCAGTTATAAGCTTTAATTGCAACATATTTGGGGTTGCGTTCAGAAAAGACTAATCTGTGCCGAAGAAATTCTAGGGTGTATATACCTCTATTATTATAATTGTGGTAATGAGTGATACTAGTGAATTCCTGATAATTATTTTTAACAAATGTGCATAACTGATAAATAAAAACAGATGGTAAGGACATAATCTGCAATGCCTCGAATAAACGTCTCCAACTTGTACGAGGTGCAACGCCACACATAGTACGTATAGCCTTTTTTTTAAGTTTGGAAATCATATCTAAGTTAGATGCGACACCCCAGACAATAAGTGCATATGAGATTAATGAATGAAAGTAAGCAAACTAGTAAGTTTTCAGAGTATCAATACTAAGATGTTGATGATGAATGAGGTTAATCATAAGAGGAGACACTTATTGCTCCTTAATGACGTTCTTTCAGTTTTCTGGTAAAAGATAACAAAGTTCATTCATTCATTCATTCATTCAAGTTAGGGTGGGCACTTGATGTCCGGGCACTTGAGCTAGGCGCTCATTGTACCATCCCTATTGATTCTCTTATTTTCACTCGAGCAGCTTGGTGTTCTCTATAAAGCCCAGTATCTTGCCCAGCGGAAACTTGAGGACCTTCGAGGGCTCCAATAGATCTCTCCCAAAATATTTCTGCCTGAGTACCTTCAGTTCCTCACATGTGCAGATTACATGTAAATTCGTTTCCTCCTGTAGTTCGCATCTTCTACACCACGGTTCGCTTACACGGCCTGTGTTGTATAGATGCTTTTTCAGAGGACAGTGTCCAGTTACCAACCCAGTAATGGTTTTTACTTCTTTCTTACTGCGCCTGAGTAGGTTATCAGAGAAAGTAACATCCCCATCCCCTATCAGCGCTTTGGTATGGAATACAAAGTTATTAAAAACATTGCAGTTAATAATAGTTCTTGATCTCTGGATATTTTTGACCATGGTTCATCTTCGAACAAACCCACCAGGGTAGACCTCGTGGTGTCGTTGCCTTTGAAAGCTTATGTTACGTTGGCTTCCTATCCTTCTTTTCATGTATGAGATGACCGCTTTAATGACAATAGTTGGCCTATCGTCCATCTGTTTTCGTACTCTATCCTCGCATTACACAGTCTGCAGTTAGTACCTCCAGTATCGATCCAAATTTTCTGTCGGTGTTCTTTCAGTGTACAATGGCCTGGGATGCCTATAACGACGCGAAAATGATTCCTGCTGAGTTGCAGTAGTTCTTCAGCCTTTTTTTTTGATGGTCCCTTAATAAATATGCTTTAAGAATCTTAAAACAAACTATCGACATAGCTGCTCTGTTTATGTTCTAAAGAGCCTCCATAGAATCCATATTATGGTATGGGGACGCTCTACTCATTTTAAAGAGATACGCATTGGTTGTTGTTTGAAATCTTGGGACTCTTGTAAGTCATATTTCATTAAACATAGCGTTCTTACTTTGCCAGCATTGAATATACCGGAGTGTGCCCTATTCACCAATTTGAATCGAAACAAATTCACCACCAACGCTGACCATAATACAACTTATTGCACGCGCTTTTGTAATTCACCGAGCATCCTAGTTCACAGTTTCCAATAGTAACGTACAGTGTAATGATGTTGTCTTGGAACAGAAAACCGTAAAATATTTGGGATTAAATATTGATGATAATTTGAATTGGAAACATCATTATGTAACTTTAATGCGGAAAATCAATTCGGCCTGTTTCCAAATTAGAAATTTAAAACATATAATAGATTTTAATTATTTAAATATAGTTTTTAGTATGGTCAGAAGCAACGTGTAATCCAGTATGGAATTGTTTTTGGAGCACAGCGGCTTCGTCGAATAACTTCTTTCTGACTATATGCCAAATATTGTAAATAGTAACTTCCTGTCGGTCTTATTCATCATCAAGTCTTAAATTCTTACCATTACCTAGTATGTATACACTAGAAATTTTATTATATTATTATTAGAGCGGTTTTATCAGGAACGACGATTTTCATTTGTATGGGATACCAGGCAAAAAAACTAATAAAGTATAGCCTTAAACCAGCTTAATATTACAAACAGATCTCCAACATCTGTTGGATCATGGTACAAATGTAGTGTATGAGAACGTTATTGCCAAGAAATATTAAAGAAAGCATTTCATATAAGCTACAAACATATGTTGCAAATTTTACGCCTAAGGATTTTTTTGTTATGTTTCATTTACGTCTCTTGTTATCTGGGTTAATCTGCTGTTCTTACCCAGACGCCTCATAGAAGCTATCAGTTGTCGAATTTTACTTAAAAACTTTGGCAGTTGGCAACTCCTATTACATCCCCTGGATAGTATAAGTAATAATGATTTCAGAATGATATTTTGTGTTGCCATTCCTTCTTATGAAGGTTGGATGGTTAGCCTTTTTTACAAGCTTAATTATGGCGTTTTTATAGTTTGCATCGTCTTGGTTGTAGTTTCCACCGACGTTTCGACCTGCATTCGGCGGCCGTCTTCAGTTATTTTCCCAGTGACCAACTATATTTATTTCATATTTTATAAATATTTAAAAAATATTAAATGTTTTTTGAATATTAGTTATATTAATATAATATGCATAAAATATATGTTATAGAAAATATATTAGGAAAACATTTAAAAAATATATATGTTATGTAGCATTAATAATATTTTATTGCAAATGTTTTCTCAATATATTTTTCATAACTCTGCAAGAATATTTTGCTTTGTATTTCTGTAAATATTTATTACATATAAAAAAAAAGATTGAATTTTTGCTTTTGTACATTTGGTGCGTAGGACGAATAATATAAAATGGGTAAAATATGCATACATATTAAGTAGGTATATACCTATTTAAAATGATAGTTTAAAGATTAAATTATTATTAATTATTATTATTATTAATTATTAATTAAATATATATCTAATATGATTTAATTAGTATCTAAGTTGAGCGCTGTAACTTTTCTATTAATATATCTGCGTTTTGTATTATATTATTGTAATATTTGTAAGTTGCGAACGTCATCACAACACCCCTATTCATTACGGTGCCGGTGTTATATGATTTAGTATTGTTTATGCGTCTATGGATTAGGTACATAGAATGCATACGCGCACGTGCGTATCATCAACGTTTTCGTTCGTTTGTCCGTTACATGTTATAGTTTATAATAGTATACGATTAGGGCAGATTAGGGTTAACTGTGTAATTAATTGTTGCGGGGTGTGTTTTAGTTTTTGTGGTGACTACGAGGTAAGCAAAACTTTGAACATGTCATGGCATTTATAAGATAATTGGAATGCTCAATATCGCTATGTACAGAAATCGTTTAATAATATAATTGTAGGAATTTTATGCATCATATATGTACTGCATCTACCAGATAAATTGCTAGTTGATTTGCTTAAGAGATTCATCGCGGTAGATAAGCGTCATAACCTCAAATAGAGGTTAGAATACCTTGTGTTGTTTTATTGTTTGTACGTAGAATGTTTTCAAATATTATGAAATAAAGTAAAAATAAGTATCGTAAGTATTAGAATGTAGCTACCACTCCAATATTGTAAATGCTCCAAATGTATTAGTAGGTGTTTGATAATGTTGTACGATGTTTTATTCATGGTATGATCTAATACAATTGGCATTGTTTTAGAGGCCACAAGGAAACGCCATGAGAGCGCCAATACCGAAGATATGAAAAAGCCATAGGGTTGTACCTGACACCAGCCAAGGCTAGACTTAAGAATGAGTCTTTTTCGTTTTTATTGGCTTATTCAAATAAAATGATAATAATACGTTTATTTTTTATTTAGAACACTTCAATTAAAAAATAGTGATTAATTTGATAAACCTTCAATATGCCTTAAAAGATGCCAGAATTATTGATTATTAACTTGTATGGTGAGTGCGAAAAAACAGTTCTTGCCTTTTAGACAACTCTATGTATGTTTCAACTTTTCGTTAACGACGTTATACATTCTATATAACCAAGAACAATTTTAGTTCATTTTGACAAATTAAATAGATTGCATAAAAAATCTCAATTTTCATATAAATATTTTACAAATATTTTAGAAAAAATATAGCGCTTACATTAATTTTAAAATATGGAATAAATATTTAATTGAATATTTATCTATATTTAGAAAAAATATGAAAAATATATTCAAAAACCTCTCACGAAAAATATTTATAAAGCTGTTAGGGTTGCCAATCATAAGTTGCAAAGTCGCTCACCATTCATGTTTAATAAAGTTAATCACTATTCCCGTGAAAATCGGCGATTTTGTAACTTTTGGCTGTCAAATAACTGTGACATATTGAACAAATCGACGGAATTTCGTTTCTATTCGAATTCTATGCGCTTTTAAGGTTACCTTAAAGACGGCCAGTGAATGCAGGTCGAAACATTGGAAAAAACCTATAACCAAGAATATGGCAACAGTCAAAATAATACCTCAAAAGCTATAGCCCTTGTTATACCTTTGCAAACAATTGGGATAAAAAAGAGTTTAAAGTAATTGAAACCAAAATACTTTTCGCATCCACCATGAATTAACCATAATAAAAAATATTTCAAAATAGAATCGCGTAAAGGTGTTCGTCCTTTTCGCCGAAAATAGATTCACAATTGCCCTATTAACAAGACAAATAATTTTGTGAGCGATCAAATCTATCATATGAAATCGTGGATTATATGATTCATTAAAGTTTTATAGCATCACTTATATGTACATTCTCCTTTGTAATTGTCAACCGTTATATACGTCAGTTTGTCCCACTTAACCAGTAGTTCACCCTATTCATTCACTCGTCTTTATCGATCCTCAACATCGATGACAGGAATCCGTTTCGCAATTAAAAATTTATAGAGCAACTTCTTCATATCGTGTTCTACACTGCTATCAATGTGCTTTTTGGCGAATTTTTTAGAGGAATAAAACGCAAACGAAAGATATGGCTGCAAAACTTTTTTTGTTGGTGTTTTTCCATGTTATGTAGGACTAAATTAAAAATTCATTACGTAGTAAAACCTTTTGAATCATGATCCTAACGCATTAACTTTTGTATTGTGCTTTTCGACAAGCAGTGGCAATAAAATCTGAAATTGCACTGAAAAATTACTTCTTTGCAAATCACGTCAAGATTAATGTTTGATAGGGATGTTATGTAGGGCAAATATAAGTACGTTTATTACATCGTAAAAAAAAAAAACCTTTTAAACTTGTTAGTTCTAATAAAAGTGTGTGCACGTAGATTAAAAAGATTTTCCATTGATGTGTTTGTACCTTCCAGTTATCTGATGGAGTTTGCATGCAAGCTTTAAATTTACGACACCATTAGTCCTGGAACTAGCTTCCCTTCCATTAATTCTAAAGATAAACAGAATTGGGTCAAATGTTTTTCCCAATAGATCTACTTATCAGGTTGCCCCAAATATACAGAATGTTTCACTAATTAAAAATTTCCTCTATAACTTGCACAGTCGAAATTCTTAGAAATGTCATAGGACAATATGCAGATACCAGAATCACCCAGAGTAGTATATCTCCTTTAAGGGGCTCAACGCATTCAAATACTCCAAATATGCTCGTCTAACATAAGCAAGGCAGCGTGAAAACACAATTTATGGTTGCTCGTTAGGATAAGTGGGTGCATGTTTGTTTACTTTTTACATAAACATGTCTGTATATCACCGAAAATTGAGAAACAATATACTACAAAAATTTGATTTATTTAATTTTGTCAACTTACTACTTACTTTTGAAACCCTTAACTTATACCATTGTTTATACACATACTAGTTAGTCAACCTTATGGACAAAATAGTTAACGGATTTTTGAACATTTTGGACAAAAGCGGTAGATAGCAGCACGCCGTTGATGTCCGTCTCGATTTAAATATAAACTTTATAGTTAGACTACTACATACAAGATGGCTCTCTTACGTGTCGGTAAAATATTATTTAATTGCAATAGCTACCTCGTAAGTTGTAGGCAGATTGTAGGTGAGGCCCGGAGAAAGGAGAGGGTGGATAGGCGATGACGCTGTGATGATGCGCCATGCGATAATTCTCGTGTTTACATTGAAATGTTTGTTTTATTAGGAAGAATAAATATTTAGTTTGATAATATATAATCGTTATTTTTTACTTTACTTTTTTTAGTTTCTAATTTAATGTTATGCTCTATATATGTGTGTAGTTCTAAGTTTTGTTATATTTATATAATATTTTTTATTTGATTACTTATGTTTACTATTGCATAATATATGAAATTCGTTTTTCATTATAAAAATAAACATGTAGTTTGGGAGTACAAATCGCCATTTACATTTACATATATGCACCACGTTACTTATTAGGTTTTGTTGTTTGTCTGATCTAAGCAAATCCATGGAATTTTACGCGTTGTTTATATTTTTAGAGCATGATTTGTGCGTGTTTGTTTTTTAGAGCAAGCAAATCCAGATCACAAAGAAGTTCCTCTTTCTGCTCGCGATCCGACGTCCGAGCAATTACGAGCAATTTGTGCAACATAATTTAGATTATGTCGATTAGTCGCGCTAACACCGTGTTGTAAACTGTTGTTTGTAAATGTAATCCGATTTATACCTACATCAAATATGCACGATATGGATAATATAATAATACCAATGTGATTGATGTAAAGAACAATCATTATATTTTAAAAACTTTACTTGGTAGGTACATAAATACTAGCATTTTATTTTAGTCTAGATCATTAGTTTGGAAAAATTATTTTTACTTTTCCTATTCATAATAGCTGTGACAATAAGTAAATAATAAAATTAAGGTTATATTGCAATCGAGCGCGTTTGTTTGTACCATCTTTAAATCCAACTCTGAGACGCTCTCAAGTTACACTGATGACAGTGATGACGTCAGTAGATACTGCTCCAAGCACACAAACAAACAAAGCTATTAAAAACAGCATACATGATGACGCGTTCGCGCTCTTTCTCTTGATTGCTGAAAGTTACGATGTAAGCTTGTATATACGGATGTGCCCCCAAAGGTTACCTCGTAACTTTTCAGCCCGCTCAAGAGAAAGAGCGCGAATGTGTCATCATGTATGGTATTTTTAATAAGTAAAGTGGTGCATATATGTAAAAATAAATGGCGATTGTACCCCCAAGCTACATATTTTATCATTATATAAAAAACGAATTTTTATTTTGTAATAGTAAACATAAGTAAATCAAGTAAAAAATTTTTTGTAGATATAAGAAAAACTATATAAATTTCCCCTTTACACCAGTTGAAGTTAGCGACAGTACCGCTATACAACGGAGAGCGAAGATAGCAATAGGAGAGAGAGGAGAAGAAGGTTTTCGTATATACGTCGAACGAAAAACCCCGCGTTTTATTAAAATTTTAAATATAAAAAGGCTATCGAACTACAGATTATATATTATCAAACTAAATACTTATTCTTCTTAATAAAAAAACAGTTTCTGATTATTATATAATCATAAATATAAGTAAATTAAGTTAACAACACAACTTATTAATTTAAAAACTAAGAAAATAAAAATTGAAAAGTAGATTTATGTTTTTTTTTCTCGGCAAATTTTCTCCTTTAGATTTAACTTTCTCTTTCAGTGATTTTTTGTTTAAGTTTAATATTTTATTCTTAAAAGAAAAAACTCAATTTAGAAAACTGTTCAATTAATGTTTGTCAACAAGAACGTGCCTTGCAATATACTTCAATTTCTTTATATTATAACAGAATACCTCAGAATTCTAATCTTCTAATGTAACAAACACGAGAATTATCGCGAGGTGCGTCATCACAGTGTCACATGCATCCACCCTCCTTTCCCCGGCCACACAAATCGCCAATGCAGTAAATCACCGATACGGATTTCCGTCGTTTCGCAGATGGAACCACAGTCTCTGTCTCTCACTCTGACCGAGATACCTGTTATATTTATCACGTTTTCAAATTAATTTACATTCACCGATAGAGTGCACCACTTCCCTGAGCAATACTTTATTTTTCCGAAAATGCATTACGTTGGCTAACTAGATATATTTAAACAATGCTTATACCAATAAACCGTTTTGATTTATTACATTCTATTCACTCTCAATGTAAGACTCAACAAAGCTTCTTCCAGCACAAAATCATTCATTTATTAGGCATCACAGAACGTAAGGCATTTATTAACAGCAAGTACAACGATGGATTAAACGAGCACGAGAGGAGGGAAACCAGTCGTTAGAAATAATTAGAGAAGGCCGTAAAGGTGCCACTAACCACGAGGAGGACGCTGAATTATTAAATATAGTTTCCGAAAATCCATTTATGTCTTCCGTAAAAATTAAGGAAACAACTTAATTTACATTGCTCCCTAACCATCATCAGCCGAAGATTACATAAGGCTGGTCATCGTGGTAGAAAGGCTGCGAAGAAAACGGCACTCACATCTGAACACGCTGCCACCAAACTTCTTTTTTGCCAGCAAAATTTAAATAAGAACTAGCAGAATGTAGTCTTTTCTGATGAAAAGATGTTTTCTTCCTCCGAAAATGCTCCTGTTGTCTTATGGAGACGAAAAAATACTAAATATAATGTAGAAAACATAAGACAACAGTTCACTGCAGGAGGAATAACAGCCGGTTATTGGAGCTGAATGTGCCATGGAGGTCCTGGAGCATTGATAATTGTAACACCACCTCGCTTCACGTCAGAGCGCTACGTCCAGGTATTAGAAGGAGTGTTGAAGCTCTCTGTAAGGGCCATATATCCAGAAGATGAGGTGGAAGTAATTACCTTTGTACAGGGCAACAGCCTGGTACATACTGCTGGAATTGTAATCAGCTGGTTCATTGATAATAATGACAGGCAGTTGTTGGATTGGCCTGCAAAATTCCCCAACCTTAATCCCATAGAAAATATGTGGGCATCTATGGTAATACAGTGAGAGGATTTGGAGCAACATGGTGTTCGACAACGAAATGTCGCACACCTCACTCAACATGTGCAAACTGTTTGGGAGAAATTTCGAGGCACTAATTATTACGAAAATTTAGTTGCTTCTATGGTAAAAAGATTAGCAGAGTGTATTACCAATAATGATTATAATATCAAATATTAATTCAAAAATTTTGCGAAAATATTAATGCCGATTTGGTAATAGCATGTTAAAATTGTAAATAAAGTATTCATTGATAAATATTGATGATGTTATTTTCCCATTGGCTATATACTTCTTATTATTTTAAAATGAATAATTCATTGGATAAGTATTAACACACAAATTCAACACTTGGCTATTCCTTTTTTAATTTTTCGAAAGACTGTAGTAGTGAGTGCGTTTTTTATTATTATAATGTCACAGTTGTTTCCAAAAGCAATAAAATTAAAATATATAAATGAATTAGAATTTGAAACTCATTTCGTTCTATAAATGTAGACCAACCACTACAATTGATCTGAGTAGTATAGAGGCCTACCGCCTAGCACCATCCCTTTCTTACTAATACCGAGACCGTAAAACTTCTAATATTACGTTACCTCTTGCACCACTTAAAAACCGTGTTCGACCAAACTTAATATGTATCTGTATTATCTATGGTGAGTGGAATTGCCACTAAACAAACAAATAAAAGCATGTAGAAGTTTTGGTTAATATATACAATGAATGTAGGTATCTTGAAAATAACGAAGGGCACGTTTTTAAGCAGATAGGTATATCAATATAGTCTGCACTAGGCCTGAACTAAAAGCCTATGACATAATCTAAGGCAGCGGCTGTACACACTTTATTTATGAAAAGCTAAATAGTTATATACACGATTCATTCCAAACTTCGTACGCCACCTAAAGGCACTACACAAGCTACCTATTCTAAGTGCTATATGGATTCTATAACAACTGAAATATTGATACCTACTCTAATTAAATAATTTTCCTATAATTGTTAATAATAATAACAAAAATATAATAAATCATTATATAAGAGCCGTGGAGCGAGTTAGGTTATCTCCCAGAATTAGTCTGAGGACCAAAGGAAACCACAAAAACCTTACTCTGGAAGCAGGATCGGAGAAGCAGCCCCAGGCCCTCTTACTGTTATCCAGCAAATTATTTTTATTATCCTTCTGTGAACATTCAAATAAAAACCCACACTACTCTACCACAAACTTTTAATTCGAATACCAAATACTTAGTATCATTGAGACACGCTCCAAACACTGCGAATATAAATCTAGCTGAAAAGGTTGCGGCATCTTTGTCGCATAATATCAAGGAGATTATCTTTCAGAGCGATTGTCGGCATATATACCTTTTCTTTGTTGTTTATTTTAGCAATCGATTACTCGCAGGTGACCACATGGTATAATTTGTGCAAATATTTGAAATGTGTTCTTGTATAATTATTTGACGAAATAAATGTACTGAAACAATTACTTCCATTACAAAAAAAAAAAAAAACTGCCTGAAGTTTAACAAAAATACTCCAAACTGTGGTACTGGAAATGCTGCAAACTTCTCCTAAACCCCTTACCACAAACTGCACTTTCAGTTCAGTGTTTCTGCTGATGATGATAGCTTTGCTATTGAAACGTACGTCCAGTTTAGTGCAGTTTGTGGTAAGGGGTTTAGGAGAAGTTTGCTGCCTGAAGTTTAGTTCTATAAGAATTTCTTATATGGATGTATAAAATAATCTATCAGACATAAATGTCAAATGTTAATTATATATTGAAAAAGTCTAGAAAATATGGAAAAATCTTATACGTTTTGGAAAATATTGTTGCCCTTATTAAAAAAAAAAAATAGTTGTTAGTTATTTTTTTAAATGTTTTATTTCTATTGCTTTTTATGATGGCACAAATCGAATTACATTGATTGGAATTTCTGCATAAAACGTGGATTAGATGTTTGAGTTTTAAACTTTAAGAATTATGATTTCTTCACTTAATAGTAATGTCAAAAATATGAACATGAAAAGATACATATGGTTTATAGATTGTATAAGATGTTTTGGTAAACCTATTGTTACAAAAAGTATGTAGTTATACTTTCATTTTGTTCTTCTAGGATTTCTTTCTTTCTAGGATTTTACCATAGAAAGTTCGCCCCTTCAAATGAATAAGAAATAAGCAACTAAACCGTTTCTTTTTCAATATTCTTACTTTTGATATAGTATATCTATTGTAAATAACTGCTGGCATCGATATTTGTAAAGTTAAAAACGATATATGTGTAAAGATTGTGGACATTTATTTATTGATGATTATACACGAATAAATTATTGTTTAAATATGTTTATTATAAATAGTAATATAATATCCAGGTAACTAAGTAGAACTAAAGTTAATTGTAATTAAAATATAAGAAAAAAAACGAACAGTTAATTGAAATAAAATCCTTTGGCGGCAACTACAAAGGTTTTAATTCTTGGCAAGTCGAAAAGGTTGCGGTATCTTTGTCGCACACTTTCGAGAGTGTAGGCCTCGCCGTCACAGGGTCTGGGTCATAATTTTTTGAGCTAATTGTATGTTGCGTTAACAGTTTTGTTTTGGATTAACGATATTTAGTGTTGATTTATGGGTGACCACTTTACTTACGTTCTTTTAAAAATGCAACGTTAAGTCAAATTTATAAATTTGCGTTGTTTTAATACATAGAAAGTGTTGAAACAACATTAATTCATTTTCACGTAATCAAAAACCACAGTTAAATTAACAATTTTAGTGGTAAATTTTAATATGCTCTGCGCATGTTCTTGAACAATCACATCGTACGTCCGAGAGCAATTTGGATTCGCCATGCCAACTCTGGAATAATATGAAATAATGTTCAAGTTTCAACTTGTTCTAATTAACAATCAAAATGGTGCTTTAATATTACTAGAAACTTAACTAAAACTAAACTTTCCATTGAAAATTTCAAAAAAAAATGCGGTGAGATAAACAAACCTAAAGCATTAAATAAAATTACGTTTTGAGTAGTGGAAATTGAAGAATATCAGTGCGACAGCAGCATCACATCTATTTTACAGCAAATACATTAGATACTTACATATATTACAGAAGCTGTCGCATAGATGGCGCTTCTCCTATTTTATTCCAGTGACCGAAGATATTTAGCATAAATAGCAAATAAAATTATATGATTTTTGTACAACACACTAAAATAATCTTATTTAAGTTACTTTTATTGTTTACTCAACATAAAGTGTTGTATTAATATAAACCAAAATAATGTTCACTGAACCATTTATTGCAATAAGAAATTTTTTAAACTTTTTGTCTGTCAAGTCAAACGAAAATAACGTTATTTCCAACAAATTACAGTCAACGCAATGTTGGTTTGTTTGAAATATAAACTTGGTGCAGTGAAAGCATATTTTGCGTTGACATTACTCCCCATATAGCCAAATTTAAATTGCCCGCAATTATTCTTGGTAACTTCAACGTTGAAACATAAAATTACCTACTATTTTGTACTACATTGATAGTTATTTAGTGCCTTTACGTTGAAATTACTAAAAATAATGGCGGTAAATTTAAATTTGGCTATTAGGGTCATGTTTTTGTGTTCTTGTTACTTAATTAACAACATTTTATGCCAACACTAATTTTTTTAAGAATGAAGGTGATACTTTTGAGCAGTATTTATGAATTATGCATTTACTTTCTCCTTTTCAATTTAATTTCAACGACATTATTTTAAGATGTAATATGTTAAAATAAACAAACCAATCAACCACAAAGACAAGTATCTGTTTTGTTAAAAGTTGATTCTTTATACTGCTCAACACACATTTTACAAAATAAAAACCATCATAACTTCTTTATTATTCGTTTTAAGATAATATTGTGTTAATGCTTTTGCATCATAAATTAAAATATCTTTAATTTTTTAAACAATATACAGGAGGGTGTTCAATTTAAAAAAAAATATAATGTCAAAATTTCTTGGAAATGCGTCATTCAATTGTTTTTTCGTATATTGCATACTAATCAACGTAAAACACTAATACTATTCTTAGAATCAATAATAACAGAGATAGCAACGGTGTGCACTTAATTTGAATCAGCCTGTATATAAAATAATTACAGTTCAAAGTTTTCAAATTATTGTGAAAATTTCAGATATGGTACTGCTAAGTTTAGGAGGCTTCTTCGTCACATTCCTCCACGTCTTCTCCACGGCCAGATGTTACCACTACGACTGCACGAAGACCGAATACAACAAATGCGTCAAAATAGCCGATCCCCTGGTCAAAGACTTGCACCTGGTATTCCCCGACAACATGCGAGACATCGACAACGTTGCAAAACGTGGAATAGATTCATCGAATGTCTCAAACGTATACGGACCGATGTTTCACCCCTGACCAGAGGAAACAGTTCAACAACGCCGTGATGGACCCCATCGACTGGTTACATCAAATGTGTTTCACGTGGTCGAACTATCAAAAAAGGTAGTGGTACAAGCTGGATAATTAATATTAAAATGGCAATGTAATATTGATGTAGTTAATTAATAATTTAAACTTGTTCGAACAGTTTTAGATGATGCTAAACGTGCGTTGCACCCTAACTTGTATTTTCGTATCTGCTACGTTGTCATGGTTACGGCAATGTAAACAGAATAAAAAAAAAAAAGCGCGCGGTAACTAGTTATCGCTAACCATAAATCGTTGTTTATTGGCAGTTATGTAATTTTATTATTCGCGTACATTGCTGAAATGTTCGAAGGTGTATGATCCTTTATATTTTCTTTCTCTTTCAGAAATTTGGTCTACGCTTCTTGCATTAAAAAGTACAATCACGGATCCAAATCACTGCGCCCGTCAATATAATTGCTGGTGCAAACAAGTATCACCAAGTGATGATATTTCGCCGTGACAAACTTGTGTTGGTAAGGCTGTTTTCTTATACTATGATTGTTTCCCTTATCGATTTTCTTTTGCGCAGAATTATCGTGAAAAAAGATCCACACGAATAACAGTTATTTTTACTAGGATTTTAATATGAGTCATGAATTATAATTTACTTGTTCGTGGTAAATTGAAACCATAAGTATGTGTTTTTATTTATCAAAATCTAGATCCATGACGAGGTAAAAGTGATTCAAAAAAATCAATGTAATTTTCTCGTTTAATTTTCTTTGTTCAATGTTTATGCTAAAAATCGTTATTATTCAAATTAGAACATTCACACCAACAAAAAATTGCAATTTTCCGTAAATACTTTTCTAGGCCCAACATAAAACTATTAAAATATCCCTAAATAGCAAACGATATTGTTAGAATATTCTTTAAACATGCTTTTAAATATTTATATATTCCGATTATTATCAGAATATTCCACGAATATTTATATACAGATACTCTGGGAACCTATAAAAAGAAGCCTAACACATGAGTAAGAACACTATTAGCATATTAACAGGAATACCTTCAAGCCATTGTAAACTTAAAGGACATCTGAGTAAATTTGGATTAGATTTACTGCTGATTCACAATGTTGGTAACGTTAATGTAATGGTAATGTTGATGTTAATGTTAATGTAAACTACGTACATAATGATGTTTAGAAAACAGGCGGCAAATTTTGGAAACGTCACAGTGAAAAATCGTTTGAATGTTGGCAATACTGCAAAAATATTTAGTGTGTTCTGGAAAATATTAAGAAATGAAGTTGGTAGAAGCTAAAGAATAAAATAACCTATGTATATGTATGTGAATCACATAAACTGAAACCTGTTTTTAAGCGATCATCAACCAACAATGAACTCTGCGGAATTAACGCAAAGTTTATGAATATTATACCTCAATAAGTATACCTCAGTGTCAATCATTGCTTAGTAGATTAAAGGTAATGATATCGGAAAGCAGATTCGAAAGTAAATCTACTCAATACGTAGTTCACCGAAAGATTATCAGCTGTATTGAGAGTTTTAAAGATTATATGCTTTTCACGTTATTTTCAATTTTTTATTAGCATTTACAAAGTAATGCGCATGTGTACAATCTTTAAAATGATTGCTTGGCGTTAACTGATATGTTAAGATTTTAAAGATTAACATTACATTACGTTAACATCACGTCAACATCAACATCATTCTGTACAAGTTCTGTCTGAACACAGCTATATAACCAACGTTTTAAACTTAACATTAACATGCTAACACTAACATTATTGTGAATCAGGCATTAAGAGGAGCCACCACTGCTTACGTCCCTATTATTGTTATTTCAATTCACTCTCTCTCACTTCGGTTAATCTTATTTATGGTTATTTTTTATAATTAATTAATTTCCTTGTTTATAGCATCTTATTTGACAATACAAATATTTTTAAGAGGAAATCATCTTTATTGCTCTTCGAATCATTCGAAAAATAGCCATTTTACTTGGAAAGACATTAACATGTATAACCCATACAGCTTATCTGCATCTTTGGAAATCAAAACATGACTCGAGAGGAAAACACTCTTATTCTGTGTGGAATCGTCTGGCGCACTCCTGTCCAATGCTCCTGCGTTGGATTCCTGTATTGCTCAGATAGCATTGGCTATGAGCAATTATCCTTGTCTCGTCCCGTTTCCAGATAGAGCCCCAAACTTCCCACAGCTCGTCGACTATTTTGACTTATCTGTCACTTCATTTCTATTTTCCTGAAAATAATGGTCATTGCTCTGTTTATTCTTCTTTTTGTCCTTCTCTTTCTTCTTCTTCTTCTTATTCTTCTGTTTACGGTAAAAACTTCTTTCGTTCGTATATCCGCCCGAAAAAAAACACTCAATAAAACCAAAAATTATTTATCTAACCTCTATCTTCGTCTCGACGTCTGGCCATAACCTTTATAATAATAAATATAATATTAAAATACTATTTATTATATCACCTTTCAAACCGACGATTCCACACAGAATAAGAAACACTTCCTGGTTATTTATTTTCAACATAAAAAAAAAAATGAAAACAAAGAAATACTACAATTCTTATTTAATAATTATCATTAATTGACAACTTTTAAATTACAATATAGGTAGGTATACTCATACGCATTTTTTAAGCTTCCTTTTTCTTCACAGTTCACACGATCGCTTTAAAAAAATGCATAGAAACAGAAACAAGAAACCTCTGCGATAATGGCAGGCCAGGAGGTCCGGCTTCCAGATTCTCAACGCAGATTATCGAGAAGGCTCTAAGTTTTCTACAAGATGAATGCTTCAATTACATGTGAGCTAACGCCCACAAGAAAATCGATACACTCAGTTTTTGAATAACCGGCATTCTTTCAGACCGAATTCCGAATCTGGCGATTGTACCATGTCCGAACCCAAGCAGGATGGACACACTTTGGATAGCATAGTACCACCGGCACCAAGCGAAATCTACCCATGGAGCACGGTCCACGATATATCAAGCAGGGAACCTTCTACGAAGATACAACCGTCGAAAACTACGACTTCATGGCTGCCGTCATCTACTATTTACCATTCTACGTCGAATTCTGTAAGGATGAATGTTACCGTTTTGAAAAGGTGGAGATGCTACACTTTTTTTGTTTGCAGGATTCCACCGTTCCAGAAGTATTAGGAGCGAGAACTAGGCCTTCTTCGTATGGAAGGAGTAGCGGTTGGACGGATTATTCTATTCAAAATACGCAGCCAGGGTTTAGTACGATGTTTTCTGAGACCCCAACCAGCCCGAAACCTGAATGGGGTACGATATCCACGTGGTCTGTTTTAAATCAACAACCAAGTTCGTTGGGTGAGTGTCTAATGCAACGATAATGATCCGTGACAAATGACAAATGGCCTTATGATAAGATAACAGTGATAGTATAATGATATACGCGTTTCACTGGGAGGGAAATCGTCTATAATTATAAAATAGTATCTTTAAAGAGATAAAAGGGCTGTTCGAACATGCAGTTCGCGGTTCGTGATCACGTGAACCAATCAGAGAACAGATTGGAGTTCTCGCCAACTGGAATGCGTTGTCTCATTGGTTCACATGATCGTGAACCGTTCACGAACTGCATGTTCGAACAAACCTAATATTAATTCAAATGTAGGACGTTTTCGATTGTACATTGGTTTTAACCAGGTATCATTCGGTTATAACCAATAGTATTCGACTGTGTTTTTCGTGACGTCACAGTTCCAACCTGGTTCAACCAATTTTAACCGGACTCGGGACTTGGGTATTAAACGTTTTTAGCAATATACATAACCTCTTCTTACTGTTTACAGCTGTTTGCAACGGGTGTCAATCCTAAGTTTTCATCAGTCTTAGAAAAAGTATTAAAAATGTTGCTTAAATTTATAATTAATAATATAAATGTTGAGTTTGAAGAAACTGATAGTATAGTTATAGATAATTTAATCCACGATGAATATAAAGATATGTGTTTTACATTTATTCTTAATAAAATTTCATTTGCAGATGATAACTTTATGTATGAATTTTTTGAGGAGGCCATTAATAGCTGCAAATTAAAAAAATACGGCTTATGCGATATAGAAAACTTTTACACTACACTATTATTTAAATAATCTTTTATGAGTGACATTCCATTAATATTAATTTTTTTATTAATATCGTCAACTGCGTTACTGAATATGTGTGTATTCTAAATCAGTAAAAAAAATTAAGGTTTACCAGGAAACCCAGCGATTTCTGGCCACTGAAATACGGAGCTTCCTCTGACGTAGGCCAAATAATTATCTTACTTGATAGTTTTGCAATACATTCTAATAGTTCATTTATTAATACACATGCTGTTGAATTTGCAACATTGAAGCGATCTGCAATAGACGCAATTGTCTCTCCTTTCGCTAAATACGAAAGCCTTATCAAGAGACATTTTTCCAATGGCACTGCCATGCATCAGCCTATATTTTTTCTTGTAAAATTTGAGTGTACTAGACGGACTAAGCACTGAAATGTGCATTCTAAAATGCATATAAAAATCATACGCCAGATATCTATTAACCCAAGTTTCGAAATAATCTGGTATTCTCTCATGTCTTACTCTTTCGTATAAAGGAATAATTTTATATGCACATTTTTTTTAAAATGACAGGCAAACATTCAAACTGTTGTTTGGAGAACGTGTGATATCGTCCAACAGCCTAATGCAAGACGCAAATATTTTCTTTTCAGTAATTCTCTTATACATTTCGTAAAAAAAAAGCTAGTGTAACGTTAGTATTTGAGAAATATAAAGCCGAATGTTATAACCTACAGCATTATAACCAACCTGTATAACCTTTACATTCGATCGGATAACTTGTTGTTAATACCCGGTTCTTACCTATCACGTCATGGTTCGAACTCATTGGTTAACCAGTTGTGTACAATCGAAAACGTCTGTATGACACAGACGACGTCATATAGCACATAGCACGACATATTAAATTACTACACTAGGAAAATAAAGGATTAAAACTTACGTTATTAGAAGCATATGAAATTCATAAACAATTAAAACAAAACATTAATTGCCAGAATGCATGACCAACTGAATTTAAAGTTTAAATCAATATTCATTTACTTGCAATAAAAATCCTCATATAGTACTCACTACATCGTCCAAAATACCATTTATGACTTTTTTACATTATAACAGATTTTGTAGATCCTTTTAATTATTACTTTCACACTATTATAATTACAGAAGTTAGAATAAGAAGGGTACATTGTAATAAGTGCTTGTCTTTTACAAGAATAAAAAACTTACCCTAAAAACAACTTTATAATTAGAATTCTTTTATTTTTCAATGAATGAATGCATTTTTTGATTTTATTAAAAAAATAAAAGTTTTATCTATACAGTTATTAGTAGGTATAATAGTTAAATAACTTTAGACTGAAATATCTGCAAACTTTGTAAATGTTACTTATACCCTTTTTATTCTAACCCCTTCAATTATAGCTATTTTCATTTCTTTTTTTTTAAGTAATTTTTCTTGAAAGAGAAAATTTGAATAGGGTCGGGTCCTTCAAGAAATTATACAAGAAACGACTTACTGTTTTTCATTCTTGTGTTATACGATGACGAATGCCTAAAACATTTCAACATTTGGGTTTCATATTTGTGAGTCAAACCAGCGAACAGATAAGATGAAAAGCGTCACTTGTTGTCGGCACCTTTGATGTTTTGTGGTCGGAAACATGACTTCGCTACTTCATTATTTTAGCACCAGATGCGTCAGTTGTCTTCCTGTTCTTTTACACCAATCATAAACAGCGTATGTCACAGAGGGAAGCACAATGTCATATCAAAATGGCCGTTATTTGTCCTTAGCTGTCATTTGCTGTGTGAAGTACGTTTTACGGGATTTGATTATTAAAAAAAGTCGTTATTAGTGTTATTATCAAAAAACAATAAAGGAAGAGATAAACAAAATAATAATAAGTTGGATTAAAAACGCGGTAGAATTATTCCAAAGATAACATTTAATTATTCTCGATTGCTGCCAACGACCATAAGATCAATGTTAGAATAACGACTACAGTGGCGCCTTCTTTGTAAATTGATCAGAACACACACAAAGTGGTGCGCGCGAGCCCATCAAAAATAACAAGTGTCTTTTCTTGTCTGTTTTTTTTCTTCA
The DNA here is from genome assembly GCA_004143645.1 of Protaetia brevitarsis. Lineage (NCBI taxonomy): Eukaryota > Metazoa > Arthropoda > Insecta > Coleoptera > Scarabaeidae > Protaetia > Protaetia brevitarsis. Next base: position 123,923 of record RXPK01000489.1, on the reverse strand, counting down.
CTGGTAAAACCAATTCAAAAAATGATAAATTTCAAATTATGTCCTACGACGTCACAACTGTTTTGCCAATAAAAAAAAACTGACAGTAGAGAATATTATGTAAGGTTCTGTATTCACATGTAAGAGAACTTCATATTTACAAAGGAAACTCTAGAAAGTATTATGTGATTACAAATTTTAAAAACTTAACTTTTTAAATTACAACGAAAAGTAACAATAATTAACATAATTTAGTGAAAAGAACTTCCCCTGTTTTTGGCCTAGTTGCATCAATATTTTGAGGTAGGGGGCGTTGATTGGATTTATTAAGATTTAATACATTTTATTGATAATCGTGTAAATTTAACGTGCCGCTAGATATAACAAACTTACCATCATTTTCAAATGTATTGTTGTGGAAAATTACAATGTTTTGATATTAATAATATGTAAATTATTTCTAATCAATGATAAAAAGACTTACCAAGTTTTTGTTTTATTACTTTAAATAGTTAGTGACTCTTTATTGCTGCTTGTTTTATCTTTTTTTTTTAAATAAAGTACAAGAAATAAAGAAAATGTCACTATTACCTATTTAAATAAGTAATACAATTATATATTTTATCTTGTTACGGAGTTTAAAACGTATTCAAAATATAAATTATTTTAGCAATTCTTATTTTTCAATGAAAGTCTGAACGGAGATATTTGAGTGCTGCACATATATAAATAAACAGCTACATCTAAGACGCCGCCAATGCGTAGAATATTGCGAACACACAGCTGCTTTGTGGTTCGTGTCGAACAAACAAGTTATGTATATACGCGTCATCAGTGTGCATTGAAATATTCCAATAAACTAGAGGATTTATACAGGCAATCGGGTGCTTTTCTATCAACACCCGTATGTGCGTTTTTCATTCGGAACGCGAACCACCTTGCTTTATTTATAAGACTGTTGTTGTAACAGGATTTATACAAATCAAATAGATCATTTTACACATTAGATCCTGGATTTGAAATAATGGGGTAATGCAGATTTTAACTAAAAAAAGGTTGTCTGATTTTTAGATATAATTTTAGTATCCATGGGAGGAGTAGATGCACAAAAAAAAAGGAAAGAAGGAAATAGAAAAATGAGTGTTTTTGTTTAAATGTAAGATTTTGATTTGCAAGTATATTTCACTTGCTGGCTCATACGCGCGTGGACTGTACACATAATATTCCAATCCAACTCAATGTCACAATTGAAAATTTCACATATTAATTGATAGTGAAGACACAGAACAATTTAATGTTCTCCAACATTTATTCTGAACCTGTCTTTTTCCCCCTAATTTATTTGCCTTAAAACAATTTTTATTTATAATTTATGTCAAAGTCGACCTTATTGCTTTTTTCACAGACTGGTTGCGTAAATAACGTTAGTAAAGTTTGTCCCAGCATTTCAGATACAGTTTATATAAATACAATAAGAGTATTTAAAACTATGTAGTTTAGTTACTGCTTTTTTTCAAATATAAACGCACCTAAGGGTGGATAATTATACCATATACATATCTCGTTCGTTCCTGGTGACGCACATTACAAATGACAGATGATAGAATGGTGAACCATGGTGACAGTGATAAAAGAGGATTTGATGACAAATGATAAATAACAGATAATCATATAACATGACGATATGACAAGTGCTAAATTAATTAATTGGAAAGTACATTTTTAAAATTTATTATTTATTCAAAGCATCTCACCCAATAGGAACATCAGCAAGCAACGATGATGGTACCAAAAGTTTCACATTAGGAAGAAGTTCAGAAACGGATGGTACTTCGAGCACAACTTGGTATCCAGCCGCTGGAGATCAATTAGAGAATGAAGTGGACGAGCCTAACCAACAGGGTTTGATAAAACCGAAAAATTCGGCGCCTCGAATATTTGTTACCAACTCAATTTATGTAATTTTAAGCATTTTAGTCTTAAAACTATGTTAATCCTCAATTGAAGATGTTTATATTTTTGTAAATAAGAAACACAGTTATTTTAAGTATAACACCCTATAATCTTATTTAAAGCAATATGTCAATTAGGAGTAAGTGTGGTAATAATTTTTGAACGGAATTGTATGTATATATACCAGGGTAAGATGTAAAATACAATTTGAATGCGAGGTATTGAAGGAAGTATTGAATAGTGTAACGGAATTGGGATATTATAGCATATGTACTGTAAAATTAGGGTAATAACATATTATTATTTATAAAGCTTTAATGTTGTGATTATTAATGTTTTATTAATTTAGGGATATTTTTTTTTCCTGGGAGAAGCTTACCTTATTTTGGCAAATTATATTCACCACCTATAAATATTAATTATTTATATATATATTGTAAGTTTGGTACAAATGAATCTGATAGCAACATAGTACTAGTCAAACATTGATTAAATTTTATAGCTAGAATATCTTGATAATAAAGTAATTTAGTAAAAAGTCGTATTGTTTTTTTTTTATTATTAAAACACAAATATTTATAAATAATTTATTCATTAAATGTCTATTAGTATTAGTACAATATTTAAATAATCTCTGTCTGCAATACTGATAACTGTTTCTGTCATATCTCTTTCACAAAATAAATAATAATTGAAAAACACGCATATTTTTTGTACAGGTTGTTCCACCGAAGACTACAGCACTATTCTTAGTTTAAGAATAAAAAAAAAATGTAGAAACTTTTGACTATACATAGAGCACCGATAATATAGGTGACGTATACTTTCTATTTTTAAACGGTAATATTATACCAATCTGGAATTTTATGGCGAAAAATAATTATATTGATCTTTATTATGACATATCTTCAATACTAACGTTGATATTTAATCTTTAAAAAATGGTCCCATGCAAACCTTAAACTAAGGTGGTGTGTTTTTAAGGAAGATTGAATAACGATATTATTGAAGATATACATAAATACCGTAGTTTAGATAATACGAGGTCGTGTTATTTTTAATATAGAATTTAAAAGTTAAATAACATACTGCATGTTTTTACACGTGCAATTACACATGTTTGAATCGCAGAACAGACGTTGTAGGTAACAATATCGATTTAAAACATCGAATGTTAATGCATATTGTTTGACATTATCCTGGAATTAATACAAAGAAAGTTGACATATGGTGACTGCCATAAATGTTGCAACATACGAGTTTTTTTATTGTTACAATATGGAAAACTTTTCTTTGGCAAAATAGGTTTAATATGTTTCACAACTTCAAAAATTATTTTGACAGATGTCACGTGACCACTAGCGCGGCGGCAATTTTAAAAAGTATTCCATGTATCAGCAAAAAATGAGGTTAGACGACGTGATATCTAAAATCTATTTGAAAAGGTTGCTATGAATTCAACTTTGAGCCCACATGCAAATTTTCGTAAATACATTTAAAAAAATAAAATAAAATCGCAACATTTTTTTTAGATAAATTTACATATTTCCATTTTTTGTTGCTTTTAGTAGCTCAACCGAAGTAAAATCTCGAATTTGGTGGAGACTCAAACAAATTTGTTAATTCTTCTGTAACTCACTATGTTAAACCTAAAAAATAGGTTTACAATATGACACAATTGGTGTTGCAAAAAGGAAAAATTAAATTCTACAAATGCTTTTATACTAAACTGCATAATCAACATTATTTTTACTGAAAATTATTTTTTTTTGCTTGCTTGCGAACCATTAAACTATTACACATTTTAGGCCTTACAATTTATTCTATTGAAAATATTTTGAAATTGGTTTTGGCCTAACGGTTTCTGCTGCACTGTAATGAACGAAAAAAATGTATAAAAGTAATGTTTGCAATGTAATTTGGAATAAAAATATTTGGAAAAAGTTATTTGTTTCTCTTGAATACAGCCCCTTAGTGTCATAGAGAAAACCTATTTTTTAGTTCTAGCTCTCAATTAAGCAAGAATTGGCGATTTAAGTATGAATCGATTTCAAATATTTTACTTTCGTTGAACTACTAAAAGCCAAAAAAATGGAAATGTTTTAAAAAAATCGTATTTTTCAATTTCTTTTTAACTATGTTTACGAAAATTTCCATATACCCTCAAAATTGAATTCGGAGGAACTTTTTCAAATAACTTTTTTGGATATCATGTCATCTAACCTCACTTTTTGCCGCTTCACGAAATACTTTTTAAATTTTCCGCTATACTACTAGTCACGTGACATCTTCCAAAATAAATTTTAACGTTCATGGGTATTCTGAATCAATCCTCAGGACTTACAATTTTATAATAATAAAAAATTGTCCCATATAAATGTCGCATCATTTATTTTATGCAGGTCACTATATGAGCAAAACGTCTGATTTACAAGTAATAAAAACAGATAATGTGTTGTTATGACGTTAATGTCACATAGTTGCTACTGCATCTCTTAAGCGATTAAACTATACACAATCTCATATCCATTTTCCCACACATTTACTTGGAAAATAATGGAGGTATAAAGTTAGCTATATAGTTAGTTATAAAGCAGCAAAATCCAACAGAATTGGGACGACGTCGTACATAAAAGTCTGCTATTGTAACACTCTCTGCATAAATAGCCTAGTATCACCTTCTCCATTTTTTTTAAAATCGAACCCCCAATTTTTTTCGCCAGTTTTCAGTAGCTAGTAGGCTTACAAATGCATCATATGTATTAATTAGAAATATAAAAAATATACGTATTTATAAAAAGGGGTAAAATGTTATTTATACAAAGACTGTTAAAATGATCCTACAATATGCTTTAAAAAACTGTTGGTGTTTGAGCTATTTCCATTTTGATATTTTCAATAATCTCACGTGATGAGTTACAGTCTGTATAGTCAAAAGTAATTATAGATTATGTAAAAAGTGTTGAATTCTCTAAAAACTTTGTAAAAACACAGTTTATTTTAACAAGGAAAAGCACCCAAGTGTATCTCTCCGATTTTGATAAAACTTGGTAGAAATGTAGTACGCCGAAAAATATTTGACCCGTATTTTTTTAGCGTCCCGTTTCTGGTTCTAAGGGGTGTGAAATATAAAAGAATAAAGTGATACACACAAATAATTATGTCAGAAAAAGTTCGTACGTTGTTGGTCATCTCGTAAATATAAATTACTTTTTCACGTCCTGGCAAATCAATGTGTTCATGATTACAAATGTATGCAAGTGTTTATAAATAAAACTTTAAAAATTAAATTATTGCTGCCTCTATATAAGAGTGTGATCAACTCGCTAAAGTGTATTATCATCATATCATAAAGTGTCTGGTTCCATTTGTTACAACTACCTGTTAGTTATCAAACACATATTAAAGTTAAAGATAATTACGATGTATCCAGACTGGCCTTTTTTGTGTTAAATATATTGAACGACAATATTAACAAGTTTAATAAATAACTAATACCTGGGTATACCTTCATCTCCACAAAATGGTGCTGAAGAAGCACTTGCGCGAATAGTGTTTGATATCATTGTGAGTTCAATATATTTCGGAATTTCCACCAAATCTTATCAAAATCGCAGGGATACACTTAGGTGTCTGTCTTTGTAAGATGAAGAATGAACTTGTAGTAAAAAGTGCCAGTCTTCAGCGTACCAAATAAGATGACAACTTTACTATAAGACTAGTCTGAAAGAAATACTACACAAACTTACGACAACGTACAAGGACAAGCAAGAGATATGATATAAATAATATCACAATAATAATATATTATTAATAATAATAAAACTGAAAATAATAATAAACACACGATTGTGATAAATAAGTAATAAATTATGGAAATAAGAAGCGAAATACGCAATAACAACTACTAAGTCTTTAGTATGTTCCAAAATTGACATTTCTCACTACTCTCGTGACCCATCTTATGGGCCAAGTAATAATGTTTCATCACGAACTGTTTCTGACATATTTCGCACGTAAAACTGGTCTGTTTCTCGTGCGTCTTCTTGTGTTTCAAAAGATTGTCGTTCCGCGAAAACGATTTCTCGCAGATGTTGCAGTGAAATTCTTCTTGTCCAGTGTGCGACGTCAGGTGCCTCATTATATGCTCCTTTGCATGACGATTTCTTGCAATTCTCGCAACCGTAACGGTCTAAAACCGGTGTGGAGTTTGACGTGCTGATATAAGTGCTCCCGCCGCTTAAAAACTTTCGGACATAATTCACAAGCGAACGTCTTTATCGGTTGTTCGTTTTTTATGGAGGAAATGTCCACCGTTTGTATATCACTATTTCTGTTACTGCCGTTGAGAATATTTTGTTTGTTATCTTGCGGCAACTGGTGCTGTATGCTTTGTATTAGTTTCTCGGTTTGTTCCGCTATATTTGAAGTTACTACGCTGTTTGTACTGGGCGTTAAATTATTTGTTGTTACGTTAGCAGTGGTGGTGACCAAATTCCAATTGGATGTTTGATTGAACATGGTTTGGCTGTTTGCTGCCATCAGATTAGGATTGTTGATCAGATTCATGTTGTTACTAGTTACGGGCGCGGGGAAATTCCAATTGGTCGAAACGTTGTTGGTCTGACTGTTGTTCGTTACATTGACGTTTGATACGGGATTGTAATTCGTGTTAAAGTTATTTTGACTATTATTAATTGGTACGTTTACATTCGATATTTGATTCACGACAACCGCTGACCCACCTCCACCATTTTTGGGCGATTCCTCAATTTTTATCGCGTAAGCGAACTTACCTGTAACAAGAGAATATTTATCTTAAACGATTCTATAAAAACATGAAAACGTAGTAGAGAGCGAGAAATTGATAATGGATATATGTAAGTTTCAACATAGTAAAAGGATGCCCAAGAGATAAAGGACTTACGAAACAAAAAAGGTAACGCCAACTAAGACTAACATGACTGTCCAAGATAAGAGCCCCATGCATAGGGATTTCGGTAAAAGATAGAAAGGTGGTTAAATTAGGGACAAGCTGCGCAATTCGGTGAGCAACAAAATTGTGTTGATAAATTCAAAATTGTGTGAATAGTTTTTGAGATATTAAGAAAAAAAAATGAAAATCGTAAAATTCTTATCTGGAAAGATAACGGAAAACTTAAAAAACCTTTTTACAGTAACTTTTTATAATTATATTTTTATACCACGTTTCCTACATTTGGGATCATCTTTAACTTCATTTTCTAAATACACATCAAAGGTCAAAAGAGCATCCTTATGTAGAGATAATATATTTCTCTTCTCTGTGATATTGGCACGTAGTATTGCAGATATCCCAGTAATATTACATTATCTACTAGACAGCGATGTTAAACAAAAACATGTACTAACATTTTTCAGCAACATTAAATAATGTAGAAATATCGCAGGCCATTACAGTGACATTTCAATGTAATCAGGAAAAAATATTTTAAAAACATGTTGCACAAAAACAAAACTTTGTTGTCAGAAATGTTGAGGTATATTTTAGTTGTAACATTGCCATATTACAAAATTTACATTTTATAAAGTGTAAGATAGGTACGTATATTATGTTTTGCAAATTTAGAATTTGAAAACACAAAACTAATGGAGCAAATTTTCTCTATAAAAGTAAAATAATGTATGAATAAATTTTTAACATTTTTTGTAGCCTATAAAATCATGTTAGTGGGGTTGTGGTGCGCACTTGTAAAAGTTAGTATCGCTTGCCATCACAAGTTTTTTCGTAACGCGCATACGCGAGTTGGCTGAACCTGTGAACCCCCTCTTCACAATATACGGTAATCGTGACTGGACAGGGCGTGATAGGACCATCTTGGGATTGTGCGTTCGCAATTGTTTTGATGAGAAAAATTTCCGTCAATAATGAATCAACATTATACAGGTAAGTTTTATTTATAATGCTTAAAGTAGGTATTGTCGATCCTTTCAAATTCATCGAAGATCTTTAAGACATATATGTATTATGTATATCATAACCTATATATGTTATAGTAAAACCTACCTGTTGTGCTATAAGGGATGAGCAATGTCACGTAATGTATTCTTAGAATTGATAGTAATTCTTGATCAAATACAAATTTACAATAATTATAAACAGTGTTATATTAAAATATGCAGCTTATCCTCAATTTTCATATAAAATAAATAGTTTTTCTATCCCTTATTTTTGACGGTGTCTTTTTTTTTAATTTCAGAGAGAATTAGAAGAATATATTGTACTCACAGATACAGAATACGAAATAACTGTCATGGAATGGTTTCGTTATGCAAAAAAGATTTGATAGAAAAACAGCAAAGTTCAAAGAAAAATGCATTCGGGGCGGCACAAAAAACATAAGTTATATATAAAAATGCTTATCCATTATATTTTCTGGCATTAATGTTTATGTTAATATTGTTATTTAGTAGTGGAGATAATTCGTATAAACAGAGGGTCCGATCTATAGAGGGTAACATGAACATTATAGTATTAACATTGAATTTCATAAGACTGATTGAGATTCGTTTTATATTAATTATAAAACCTCTCGATAACCTCACATCATGTTCTTCGTATAATGCAGCAAGAACTTTTGGGTAAATAAAAGATCATAGAAACATTAGTGTAGATATATTTATAGAAACATTTAATTGCCACACTGTATCAATATTCTCTTTAACATATGATAAATGTTACGGAAGAGCTTATATTCAACATAATCATCATGTTAAAGTAATGTTAATCGAAGACCTCGTATTACATTACTGGAAATATGTTTCGTAACATCGCTTAGGCGACATTAAACAGTCGTAGAAATGTTACGCATGTAGTACATGTATATATTTTTGTAACATTTCGCGTTACAAGATAACAGGTTTGTTCGTTGGTGCTACACTTTCTACACTAGTTTGTGATTAAAATAGGATAGAAAATCCACTCTTTGCGTATCTGAGAGAGATAAAAGATGCACCAGTGTAATTGGTGCAACACCAACGAACAAACCTAACATTTAGATGACGTTATAGTCATGTTATTTTGCCAAGTGGGTTGTTTTCAAAAATAACAAAGTTATATGTGAAAAACTTGTTTTTCAGGGAAGGTCGTGGCTAGCAATAGTTGAAGTCGGGAATAATCGTCTGTTACTACTTTTTTTGTGATGTCAATTCTACTACAGTTATTTTTACACATTAATAGTTATAAGTAGAAACTATTAACTTTGTAACCCCAGAGAGAAAACAATAGATAAATAAAAATTCAACTGTTAAAACTTTCGAAGTGATGATATTTATAGCAATCAAAAGTAGAATCTACTTTGGTACATAGCTCCAAATAAATGAATACAAATTGTAAAAACAACAGGCAGAGCAATAATCATAGTTAAAGAAAAAAAAAAAGAATAGTTATTTGTATCACTAGGCCAGAAACTACAGGTTTGTGAGTAAGAGTACGGTTTGTGGGCCGAGGCCCACATGTTTTTTTCGGCCGACAAATCTTAATTTTCAATTGAAAATAGAAATGAAATTTTGACACTAGGGAGTTGACAGTAAAAGTTGGCACACATGTTAACTACCTCAGTATTTGATGTTTCCGAAAATAATTTTATTTAATAATTTTTCTGTAATTTTTTTTTCTAGTTTAATATCTAATTATCACTAAGAATGCAATGAAAAACCAGTCAGCTTAGCAGGTGAACAGTAGCATAATGACAAGACTACAAATCTGACATGTGGAATCTAGTGTAGTCAACCTTTAATGATATATTTGCCTGTCAGGAAGTATTGCAAAATGCCGCTTACAAAGCGAATAAAGAGCACTATGTCGAAATGGTAGGTAGAGCCAAACAAACTTATTATGATAACTTACTTTCATCCTCGCATAATAAATGTAAAACGTCTTGGAGTATTATTGAACGAGGAAATTAGTGGTGGACCAAAAAGCAATTTTGAGGTGCTAGATGAGTCTGGTAATCTTATAAGCGACCCTAACATCCTTTGTAATCTTTTTAACAATCATATTGGGAGTAACCATCTTATTGTTCCCTGTCCTAGTACTTCTATCTCTCATATCAATATTCAACCTAATCGTAGTACCTTTTTCTTAAATCCGACAGACACGTACGAATACAAGTAGGTAAACAATAGGGCTTCTAGCTCACTTTACAAGCTTCGTCTCCCAGGTGCCCAGACGGAGCTGTAGTGGGAGGGGAGCTCAAGACGATGGCGTCCACGGGGACGACATCCGCGGTAGCTTGGGGAAGGTTTCTGAAACGCTAGGCAAGGGGGCCTTAGCCGATGACGTCAGAGGCATTATTTTACTTATTTAATATTATGTATCATATTGGATTACTTAAACTATTTAAAATGGCTCTGTAGTTCGTAAGATCGCTTACGTAGCGATTGTCGCATATACGGGTGTCTATAGAATGTTTCAAAGCATAGCGCTGACGTCTACATATGCGTCAAAGTATTAAAGCAGTATTTAATAAAATCATTTTAAATTTTAATCGATATAACAAGAAAAGTATTAAATGTTAATGTTAATGTTAGAATTTCATTATAGTTTATTAAGTTCGCTTAATTCGTAATCGAATATATGTAATATTAAATAAATAAAAATAACTTATACTATTTTATTGTATTCTTATTGCATTATTTAGGTTTATTTTAGCATAATCAAATATGATCGTTTAGGTTCTAATTGAAAAAGATTAATTAGTAAAATAATTTATGCTATTTTAGATTTTAATGGCTATATCAAGAAAAAATGAATTATATTATTTAATGTCAGCTTTCATCATCATGTAAGGGACTGAAACATGATATCCTTAAGAGAGATTAGGGAAGATCGGGGAAGAGACGTCAGTCTGCGTTCGACTATCGTTTAGGAATGCGACAGTAATAGATGCATATGTGTTTCCGTTATTATATTACAAGTAGTATATATGTAGATATTCTTTAAAAGTATTAAAGTGTTTTAGTTCAGAAACAGTGTTTGACTTACAATCATTTAATAAATATCTGGACTTCATAATCACAATCATTTATTATCTATTTTTTCTTGCATAAAAAACTATTCAGACGGTTATTTAAAACGGCTCTGTATTTCAAAATTATAGAATTATTATCTGTATTGATAAACAAGAACAACCAGTCCGTAAGATCGCTAAAAATAAAAATGGCTCTGTACTTAAAAATTGCCGAAGTATCAGTTCACAATATCGCTAAACAAGAAGCGATGAGTAAGATTGCATACTCGGCGATTGTCGCCTACACGGGAGTCGATGGAATGTTTCAATGCATAGCGCTGACGTCTACATTCCTAATACATGTGTTCGTGCAAGTTTTAATTGAAAAGTAATAATTAGTAAAATAATTTATGCATTTTAAATTTAATGTGTATAATAAAAAACAACATATGTAATTACATTATTTATGTTAGAATTCATTATAGTATTTAAGTTTCTAGAATTCGTAATTCAATATGAATATATAATATAAATAAGTAAAAATAATGCCTCTGACGTCATCGGCTAAGGCCCCCTTGCCTAGCGTTTCAAAAACCTTCCTCAAGCTACCGCGGATGTCGTCCGCGTGGACGCCATCGTCTTGAGCTGCCCCTCCCACCTACAGCTCCGCTCTGGGGCAACCTGGAGGAGAACGGCCTGAAAGTGAGCTAGGAGGCCCTATTGTTTACCTACAAACACATATGAAATATCACCTAAACGATCATCTGGATCATTCTGCCATGCCATGACAACTGTCGAAGATTCTCTTTTTGTAATTTACGACAATAAACATTATTATTAAAATCAGTGTTTCTGGACGCAGGCGCAAAAAGTGCTTGTCAATATGACATGAATTCAACAATTTGCTGTCAGCAATCTTCTCAACCGAATGGGTTAAAAATATTCCCCAAAAAGATCCCTGCGCGTCAGCGGATGAATACGTTAAGGGCGCTTAAGATAAGTAGAGAGCACGAAGTCGTACAAAATAGAAAAGCGAAATTTTTAGAAGTATAGTTGAAAAAGATCTGTTTTCAAAAATCAAAAATAATTCAAATGTTCTATAATAATCCTTAGCCCGTTTGTCTGAAAAGAAATTTATAAAGTATGGGTGAAATTTAAAAAAAATGAACGATGTACCAGAGGCAAATTATATTGCCAATATAATGATAACCATTTTTCAGAATTCGTAAAAAACGTGTATTTTCTTGAAAATTTTGGAAATAAAGTTTTTGTTAGATAACAAAGCAATCTGCAAAGAACATGTGGAAAGAATAACAAAAGCATCCTTTAGCATTTCCCAGTAAGATGGCGCTTTTGATTTGGGAGCAATCACTACTCAAATATCAAGTTAAATCCATAATATTACATTTTACCAGAAAACAGGGATATAAAGTAGCAATGCATAAAAAAATGTGCCAAGTAACGAGTCCATTCAATTAATTTTTTTATAAAATTACTTCCTAATATACAGATGTGTGTAATGGGTTATCTAGCTAGAAGGATTATAAGTGATAGAATCATATATACCTATATAACATTATATAAACGAGGGTATATAGTATATAGTCTATGGATATAAACAGCATTTATTTTACTTGGAGTGCTGAGGATTCTTAGAAAAGGCGCGAGTCAGAAGAGGTTGAAACTTTTAACATAAACATATGTATATGGCAGGTCGAAATTAGGTGTTCGACATTGTCACCGAAAATATAAATTTGTTGTTGACTATAGTAAAGTATTATTACTAATGAACACGTGAAATAAGTAGCGTTTTGAAAAATACACAAGTTGATATGTTTATTCTTCTACAATTATTCCAGCAAATGACCTCTTATACGCTGTCCACGTTGTACCTTATATTACTCGTTATATTGGCTGCGTGGCTATTAATATACATGTTACAGTATTGTGAAAAATAGCAACAAAAATGCTCGAATCTATATAAAAAAAAAATTACGTTTAATAAATCTAAAATATTTTCCATTGTGACACTTAATTTTGGGAGGTTGAAATTAACAATTAAAGAAGACCAACTGAACATAATAATATATTCTTTGTTAAAGTTTTGCATGATATTTATCACTATCAGGTGCATTTTTTTCTATACCTGTTTTAAATTGTATGTAAATGTTAAAGTTAGATAATTTTTTGCATTTATGGGCTAGATATTACTGTATCATTCATCATTTAGTGGAATTAAGGATCATAATGATAATGGTAGGTTTGTTTTTATCAAATTAGAATATAACGTTGGGTTGGCTACGTATGCGTATATCAAGCAGATAAACCTAAAACTTAAATTCAAATTTTCTAACTTTTTAAAATACGAAGCAAGTATTTGAACATAGGTATACGTTTTAAGTACATACAGAACTTTACATAGAGGCCCGCACAATGCAGCGACGTCGTAGCCATTTTGATCTTACGAATCCCCACCATCTAAAGCGCATCCTTAAATTAACATACGAACATAAACTTGAAGTCAGCGACGTGTGCCTTATATAAAGAGTGAACCATAAGTTCTCGCCCGATTTAATGGCTGATCAAGCTGCGCGTTGAGAATGCGCGAATATTCTGGTTGTTAGATATTCGGTGACTTTGCATTCACAGGTTAAAACCTCGAAAACTGTCAAATAACTGTCAGGCTATTTGACAGTTGATTGACAATCATATACAGGTGGGTCATTAGAATTTGTAGGAATTTGATTATGAAACATGCGGAGTAGTCAAGGTCGACTATGATATATTTAAAGAAAATAATATTTTCAGCCTTATAGCACTTTTGGTATACACAGTGTCAATATCAACTTTCTTATTTTCAATGGAATGGTCAACTGTAATTAATATATGATACTAGTTAGATAAAATGGAATTTTAAAATATATGAAAATTTATGCAACCAACCAAACCTACGCCTCCTAAAATAAACCACCACATAATTTGGACCCCTATCAAATATCTACTGTAAAATATTCATTATTTTTTGAGATGCTGTGCTGTCCTATTGTTGAAACACCCTATATAAATTAACTTACCTGGTTGCGTACTCTTAATATGTGGCAATTTATCATATTTATCCGACATTTGACGCTTAACCTCGGTGTTTCCATCGTTTTTATCACATTTTATCTTCTTGTTCACCTTGGGTGTCATGTGTTTCATGACAGGTTTCTGTTGTAACTGATTCTGTACCAACAAACTTTCCAAATCTATCAAGGGCGTTATGTTTATAATTTCCCCACTAGAACTAACAGCTATGTTATTCACTTGTTCACTTTTCGGCATGTTTTGAACAATTCCTTTGAGAGCGGCAAAATTAATTGTGCTTAAGTTATAGGCGAGAGGTTTACCGTTATTGTCACTTTTAAGCACCTTAGATGATTCATTTTGCTGGCAACACCATATAACGGATCACTACTATCTTCAATATTACTTGATGATATGTTGTTATTAGCATTTGGTATTGTTATAAAATCATAATTCTGTTGCTGTAACTGTTTTTGTGTCAAATCTTTCTGTTGTGTCTTAGCAGTAGTTGTATCTTTGATATAAACCTAAAAAAATTAATGAATTACAATTGCCACACGAATTATAGCTCCTAACAAGATACCTTGCCCGATTTCTTAAAGTCGTCGGTGTACCGAAAATTATTGAAGTAACTCGATAACATACTCTCTGATGTGACACACTCATTTCGAAAGGTATAACACTCCTCTAATGTTCGTAAGCACTGAGAACACACTACTTTAGGTAAAAAATCGTTTTCACACACCTAAAATAAGGTGTGAATGCTGAAAACTGCAGCTCTGCTGTAAAATTGTTTATATTTACCTTGAGTGACAAGCAAATCTGTATCTTGTTTTGTAATTGAATTTTCCTCCCTTCCTCCTGAAAGATATGTGTTTCTCTTTTTGTTGATTACTGGCGGCTAATCGGCATAAATTCGTAGAAGTTTACCCTTTTATATCCATCATTTTTGATATAAAAAGCTTTCCTCAGACATGCTACCTTTTTTTGACGTCAAACATCTTTGACAGAATAGATTCACCGGTGTTAAATAATTCATATGTTACAAATAAATCGGTTTCTATTATGTTTAATGCAAAATCAGTAATATAAAAAGTTAATTTAGAGCAAAAAACATATTTTTTCGATGTGTTATTTTTTTATTTTTAAATTTTTGTTATTGTTTTTCATAAGCGTTTATTTTTCTATTGGCAGCATTGTTTAATCCTCCTGAAATTGAAAAACCTATTTTAAAATTTTTTAACAAAGAATAATTAAAGAGCAGAGATAAATCTTATCCAGTTCTTGTTACAATTATATCATTTTATTATATAATAAATTCTACTCATTCTCGACTTGAATATTAAAAATTTTGGTGTTAGTAAGTTGGTGGTCTTCTTCTTCTTCTTCTATTTTATAACTGTCATTATGCTGTCATTCGTGTCAGTTTACTAATCAATAATATTTATTTTTCATGTAGACCTTTAAACTCTAGCTTTATAACAAAAAAATAATTGTGCACAATGCTAATCAGATTAGTATGTAGGACTAAACCGTTACGTGCGCTATCGCTAGGTTTAGAATGTAGTGATTCATAATATAATCTTTATATGGAAATGAATATGGGGCCGGAGACAATGGGGCAAGCGGAATATAACAATCCACAAATGTTATCTGGAAACCTCTCCACCCATATAAACCTAGATGACATAAAAATGGATACGAATTTTGCTATGCTTTTGTGTAGCTTGATCTTTGCGATATCATGGGTGATTTACATAACGTATTATAACTCAAGACTGGTCGGTTATATTATTACAAAAATTGTTAATCGTTTATTTATTAGGGATGGTTATTTTAAAATAGGTATGCTACTATTATTACTCATGCATAATGTTATATTTATGACAAAACTTACAGGTTCTTTACATTAAATGCATTATCAGGGAAAATTATGTTTCGGGATGTTGTTTATATAACATGCGATTATAGCATGCGAATTCAGGATGGTTATTTAATATTTAGGTGGTGGAGGTCTTATGTACCTAAGGATGTCAGTGAAGGTACTTATTAAAATATATATCAAAAATTCTATATATTAAACATCAATTTTTAGATTTATCTCATTCAGATACTAGACTTTCTGTTGTACTGAATGGATTTGAACTGCATGTTTATAATAGATCTGCAATGTATTTCAATCTTGTCCATATTTTCGGGTTGGATCCAGGTATACTTCCAGATGATGCAGGCAGTACTGGAAATAATGATACAAATGCTTCACCTGCAGAAACAAGGTTTTATGACTTGAAAATTACATCCTTTTTTAAATTATTGACTGTAATTTTATTTGTGTAGTATTCAAGCAACATCAGGAGATACTAATGCAAGGCGACAAAAGAGATCAGAAGCTACAATGGCTAGAACATGGCGTGATTTAATACCAGTTATAAAAATGGATCTTTCATCGGTAAGATTAAAGTATTATTTTATTTTACATCTAATGTAAGCATAATGTATTTATTTTAGTGTCGTTTGGTGTTTGGAAATAGACTAGTTCCCACAACATTAAGTGTAACCATTGAAGAATCGCATTTCGTATATTCTACAAAGCCTGCAGTTTGCGAGTTGGATCGGTTTATGCATTTTGTTAAATGTAAAGCTGAAAATGCGAGAGTTATGTTGGTGCCTAGTCCAAAATATATCTGGTAAGTTGTTTGTTAATTTGTTATATTTTATTCGGATCAGAATTTGTAGCTAAGGTATATTTAACTTTCTGATTAGAAATTTTGTTTTCTTCTTTATTAAAACATGATTCCACTTTTTTGAATGAGTGTGATACCTAAATCTTACTTAAGGAAAATTCCAAATCAATCAGTTAAAAGAAAATTAATAAAAAAATAAGAGTATTACATTATTATTATTCACATTTTAGAAAAAAAAAAGCTTTCAAATTAACTAAGTGAATATATGTTACTATGTATTTTGCTAATATTTAGTTATCAAAAACAAAACAAAAACTAAAATACCAAAAAATTTCAACATAACCAACTGCCATTATTTATATTATAATATTAATATAACAATGCTTCTCATGAACTTTCTTGTAATTGCGCTTAAAATAAAGTTAGGAGAGCCTCTATTTAAAATCAATATTTAATTTGACCGAATCGTTGCTTTACAATCGGTATTCTATATGTATATTATAAATAAGTTATTAGTGGCATACAAAAAATCTAATTATTCCACGCTTTTCTTCCGTGGAATATCCCATATTTAATAAAAGAATATAAAGTATTTTTAATATTACACAAAAAGTCCTATTCATTTGTCTACCAATTTATGACATAATTTCAACTTTGAAAATTGTTGAAGATATAAAACTTTTGTTTTAAAGTGTTTTTCTATCTTAAATAATACCGCCTATAGGCAGGGGTCAAAATACAATTATTTTTTAAATTCTTTTTCTATTTTTCCATGACTTTCAAATTTTTCCCTGGATATCCTAAGGTAGAGTTTGTCGCAATAAGAGAATGTGACATTACGTCACATGCGCAATGAACGAAAATTGGTAAGCGATTCCTCGTTGCTGGATAACATATTGTGGTAGCCGGCAGCGGGGCGTAATTGACGTCAGACTTCGTGCAGGGTTTAGTGACGACATGTACCATTCTCTATTGCGACGAACTCTACCTACACATGGAAACGTTTTCGTCTTTAATAAGCCGATTGTGAACCAAAGTATGATATTCGCCAAAAGATTTTCTATTTTCATTTATATCGTAATTTTTTTTTGCGTACTGTAGAGCAAATAACATCCGCGGCACATTCCTCAATTTCCTCTTTAAATTCGTCTAAAGAGGTTGAAGTCATAGGACAACAAAACAAAAATACACTATAAAATTTTAAACCAAATAGCTATTTGAACAAAATCTACACAATGCATCAGAAAAATATGTTTACGACATGTCACAACATAACGCATGACAACACATCACAACACAACACGTCAGAACAATGTGTTAACCGGTTTTAAGCATATTATATTGTAATATTTATACAATAGTACATTTATTTATTATTTCTCGGAATTGAGCGAGGGGGGAGAGCGCTAGCAGCGTAGCCAATATGCTGGCTCATGGGTTAGAGTGCGGTTACATCAGGGACTGATGTAACCTCACTATTAGCTACGCACCCTTAAACCAAAAACTTAGAAGATTACGGATCAAACCTCTCATATATGCTCATAAGTGGTCATTAGTTGATAAATATCTGTCCACGTAAACACGTAAGATATATTTGACAGTGACAAATGGCAGCAAGAATATTTTGTATATCAATTTTATCAACTATAATTTACATTGCATCAATTTTTTTACCACCAATCTCCCCCTGTATGGCGAACTTTACTAAATGCGTATCGCTTAAGAATTACTTTGTAGGACTATTGAACATCAATGGCACCGAAAAGAATAGTTGCTTCCTTCAAACGAACGCATCTCATTTTAGACGCTCTGATTCGGATAATAATTCGAAAATTTCAACCATTTTCTCGAAAGCAAAGGATATCCCGAACAAAAAATCAGTCTCCCTTCGCGATAATATCGACCGAAAGATTATATCATTGAAACACCATCTCGGATCACAATCCAATGATAAATTAAGGAAACACATTTATACCCTTGTTCTTCATAACTCTTTATGTTTGGAAGGAAGCACTTTGACATTGAAACAAACGCGATTTATCGTCGAATCGGAATTGACTGTCGGTGAAAAGTCTTTAAGGGAGCACAATCAAGTATTAGGATTGAATTTGGCTTTTCACTATGTCAAAACTTTAATCAAAAAGAATAAAATCCTGGTCGAAGATTTTATTGAGATGAATAGAAGACTAGTTGGTTATATAAATCCTCTGAGAGCTGGTAGTTATAGAAATAAAGAAACACCTAAAGCTTTAAAGGAGTTGGTTGTGTGGCTTAATTCGAATGAAAAGATTGAAGTGCATCCCATTGCATTTACATCTATGATTATTGTTAAATTCGAGATGATACGACCTTTCGAAGAAAGCAACGACTTGATGGGAATATTACTTCTCAATTTGTTCTTGTTGCGGAAAGGATATCCACTTATTATCATCAGTAAAAATGATAGGCAAATATATTTTAATAATCTAAACAAAGCTCTGCGGGGAAATGTAGATATTTTTACTGATTTTATTGCATATTGTATTGAGAGGAGTATAAATAAGTATTTAAGCATAAAAGATGATTCGTTCGATGAAATAGAATGATTCTATAGTTTCTTCTAAGTTCTGATAAATTGTTAACACGTTTTATTTGTTCTTAAGAAGAATTAAATGTTTCTCAGGTATGTTAGATGAACCACCTCGGTATATGGGGGAAGGATTTGTTCTGATGTCTACAAATGATTTGGAATTATATTTTTATATGGATGAAGCAGGTATATTATAAATCATGTCCAATAAGGTTCTTGTTAATAATACGCAACTTTTATTTAGGTTTGGTTCGGGAAGGACCTGTTTCTATAAAGCTAGCTAACGGTGATACAGTTGAACCAAGTCCACCACAATGGGGCATTGATATTAAATGCGGAAAAGGTAAGATTATACTTTTCTATTTTATGTACGAATTGTGACAATTATCTATCGGCGCACAGTAGATCAAAATGATCTGATTGTTTGGAAAAAATGAAGTAACATTGCTTTAATTTTTGAACGAACTTATTTATTAAAATAACCACATTTGTGAAATTTATTTTATTGTTTTATCTAATTGTAACATTTGCACAAATTCATTTATTCAATCTTGAAACATCCAATGTCTCCAGTCCCCATTATTTTCGATTATTTCCTAGAAGTTTCTCATAGTTTATCTGCATTTTCTGGAATGAAGTCTTTATATATGTATAACTATATATTCTGCTTTAATGCAGCTTAAACATTTTCACTAGGACTTAAGTCCGGACTATTTAAAGGTCAGGTCAATACTTGCTAAGTAAATGTTTGCGGAACGTATTCATTCTTGCACAATTTGCGATTTCTGCACGGGACAGTTATCGTGCTGAAACACAAAATTGTCCCCATGCTTTATATTTTACCGATGGCATCATAAGATTTATAAGGATGCCTTGATTTCTGCATCACCTACTGCTTTCATTTCAACTATTCAGTGTTTTAATTTTTTTACTATTAAAAATATAAGAGAGACCTAATATTAGTGTTGAGATATATAATCGCAGACAATAGTTAATTCCAATTTATTTTTCAGTATTATGTTGTAAAAAAGCAATGAAAAAGCTAACTATTTAGGAAGTATTGAGAGATAATAAAAAAATTAAAGTTATGTAAAATTTTAATTGAAATGTTTTATTAATTTGATTATGAAAGAATATGCGTATGACATTTGTCCGTAACTGTATGTATTTTAGTTATGCGAGGTTTCAATGAAAAATATGTTTATACATATGTTATAAGAGGCGAATATCAGATAAACACAAATGCTTCCCTTTGTGATTTTTGCCGCAAACTTGTTGCGTCTTCCACTGAATGGATACCCTTCTTTGAAAACTAATAATAATAAATCAAGGTTGTCAAAACAACTTTCATAGACAATTTACCAAATGAATAGCGGACATAAAATATGAATTTATCAAATACGAGTAAACATTACGTATGTGGGCTACTCTTCGGCTGGCATGAATAAAATTACCTCCAATAAACACAGTTGTATGTATAGTTCAACTTGAGAATATATAAGCAAAATCGCGATTCAGATTGTTAACCTTTTTGTGGGAGGAGCTGTACAATCATCCACTAGGTGAAAAGGGGTCAGCAGTCAAAGAGTCAGAAGATATTACAACCTTAGACAACACACAACGATCTCTTAGGCTAAAATGCTGATGCTATCTATCTCTTACGAAACTAACTAATTTAGGTGTATCCATTTACGGATTTTCAACCTTTATTGTAACATATGCTGCTGTGTACTGATTGAAATAAATGAAAATGCAAAATGAATTTTAAAATGAAAAAGAAAATAAAATTTGTTAGCTCAACGGATAAAATTTTAAACAACGCAAAAGAACTATTAACCTCAGAGTTACCCTCGCAAATTAAAACTTGAATCTAACCACGAAAAGTAAATTGTGAGTGAATGAAATCAGACTTTCTTAATTACCCGAAAAATTGAAAAAGGTTTCATATAAAATAAAAGAACAGAATGTTTAACCCAGTGACGCTAATCAACAATCAATTTATTTTACAAAATGGGTCAACTTCCAGATGTGCAGAAAAAAACCTTGAACAAAAGGTTCTGGCCTAAAATAAAAACTGCACTTGACTCTAAATTAAAATAGGACAATGCTATTTCCTATACAAAGCAAAAGTTTTGTTTGTTCAGGAAGATTATTCAAAATACACAACCTTTGAATTTCTATCCACGTGGTTTCGTGGATGTGTGAAGGGGTTATGTTACACTACTTTTGAGAAAAATTACATAGAAAACTTAATTTCTGAAAAACTTTAATTTTGTAACAACACCTTCATCCACTTGTGTCTTCAATTATTATAATAAAAGTTCCTTGGTTGACTAAATAAAAGAAAATTAAATTTTTACAAATTCAAAATGAATCAAAATGGCAACAAAGATCTAAAAATACGTCACTCACGGTCAATAGTCGAACAAGGAAGTCCTTAACAAAGTCTACAACTGTTTTTCTTACAAAAATCCCTCTCTCAAAATCGTACAACGCAGACAACAATACAACAATATTCAATAGAATACGCATTAAATCAGCACAAGCGAACAATAGACAATTTAATAAATGGAAAAAAAACTTAACACTACATAATAAAATCATATAATAAACTCTTACCTAAAATTAATCAAAACAAAACCAAAATTAGGAAAATTCTCGGTAAATTGAAAATCAACTGTTTAAGCAAAGAAAACAACCATAACATGCAACTTAAAATACACTCAGCGAAATGGGTTGTCTAACCACAGCAATATATACAATTCACTCAACTATTTAGGGCCCTAAAAATAAATATCTGGCCATCTATTTATCTATGCCTACTAATACCTATGTACATTGATCTAACATTGTATTATATGTCATTATCGAATACAATAGTGGAACATTATAAAAATCTTGTTTCTGCCCCGGAAAGAGTGGCTCCATTGCTTTAAAAACTGGTTTCATGAAATACAAAAATGTATTACTGCTAAATGGGAATATTTTAAAAAAAAGCACATATTTTTTTAACTAATCCTTGTTTGATTTTGTGAAAAAAATCAGTGTCGCCTTTGTGAAAGCAAAAAAAAAAACTATTTTCCGATCCTGTAATAATTTGATACTTCCGTTTCAGGAACGGACTTCAGTTACGGACCATGGGCTGATCGTCAGAGGGAACACCTGTTTAAATTTTTCTACCCGCAGGATTACCAACCGATGCAAGTAACCGAAACCCCAAAGCCGGGCGAAAAGAGACAGATGCAATCATTCGACATACGTTTATTGATGCAGAATAAAGCCACAGTCGATATTCTATTTTCGAAGAACAAAGAAACCAACGCGATTCACATCAATGTAGGCGCGGGTAGTTACTTGGAAATCTCCATTCCTTGGGTGACCACCGAAAAAGGATACGCCACGAAAATTAACGGGCAGCTATTGCATCTGGAGGCGACGACCAGTTTGCAGTTTAGGGATCTCTTGGTTAGTGAAACGTTGGAATTTTCAGTATTGTGCATTACCCGTTGATCTGGAACGATCATCAGCTGTGGGAGTTGAATTTGACCGGTTGCAAGGCGACCGTTAGCATCATATTTTGTCACAAGTGGTTCTTTACCGGTGAGTTTATTTAACGGTACAGTTTCTGATATTTTTGTATGGGAATTTTTACCTTTTTGCAGACTTAATTAATGATTGGTCTTCGAAGCAAAGGCCGGATCTTCTGCATTTCGTCCCTTACACTTGGCGATTCGGTTGACCCTGAAACACTGTGAAATTCAACTTTGCCAATCAGTACAATTGGGTGGATTGCAGCAGTGCCGGACAACGTTTGGAAAATACTCAAATAGCTCTCTGCGCTCATTTCTTGCATATGTCTTTCGACTTACCGTTTGATGAATTTCTTCCGGAAACACTACCTTTAAATTTCAGCATACAGGTAAGTTCCCGAATATGTACGTGTTAATTTTATTTGGTGTTCTGCAAGACTCAATGTTGAGTCCTCTATTGTTTATCGTTTACACAAGTTCTTACAATTAATATATCATTGGGTTTTCCTAAACTACAAAGGATGGAGATTTACTAAAGATACTGATTTTATTTTAAGTTTAGTAGGAATGTTATCAAGTGTAATGATTGGGATAATTTTCCAAATGCATTATCATGTTGTTATGTTATATAATTTTTACCTCATCACGTCATTTTTATTCTTAAAGTTATGTCATCGATATTTTTTTTTAATGACAGCTTCTATTATTCATTATTGATTTACGTAATACTTTTTGTTCTGATTTCAACATTATAATACATATTTCCAATATGTTACATTTGAAAAAGAAAAAAATGATAAAAAAACCTTTAAATTTCAAACACTGAAAATTCTTTGAATTTGTAGAATCAATCGAGTTATCGTATAAAAATCAAAGACTTTCAGAGGTAAACAATTTTATTTTTAATGGCATAAAATTTTTAATGTTTTCTTTTTAACCCTAGTCCTACCAACGTTTTATCGTAACGTGTCCTACCAAGGTGTGCCTCACAGGCACACATCTATTTGTACACATTGTTGATGTAAATAATAGCAAAATATGCATTATTTATTTCATGTAGTAGGTATCAAGTAAGATTAAAACATATAGAAAGAATATTGTGTGTCAGAAGATATAATTTAAAAATAGTACAAGATAGTAAAATATTTGAAAGTTATTTATGTAGTTTGCAATTTGTGCACGTGAGTATTTTCTCTGAATGTTCACCACAAACCGTTTGCTTACACTTATCACATAACTGTGTTGACATTCTGCTTTTCTTTGATGGGCAAATATAGCACCGTTTTCGTTTTCTTACTTCTCGAGCCGAAGACTCCCCTGTGGTTGGTACTTGATTCAACGTAGTTTGTATCAATGTATGACTTTTATGCAAGCCACTCAAACTACGACGTCTAATTTGCCCCAGTACTAATTCTGTTTAATTTCTCGTAAGAAAAATTTGCGAAGTTCTTCGTTTTTTGGAAATATGCCAGTCAGGATGGATATTTCTCCAAATGACAAATGAAGCTACTCCACACACATCAATTATATTGAAAAAATAGACCAAAGGCCACCTATTAGTTTTGCGTTTCACTGAATATGTATGTACCATCTGATCAAGTGTATCCACCCCTCCTTTCATGGAATTGTAGTACTTATTGATTTCAGATTTATTTTTATTTTTCTCATCAATGGTGGAGTCGTTGTGCATTGTAGATAATAATATGACACAGCGATTTTTCTAGGTACATAAGATACCAAAGTCATTGTCTTCTGAAAACTAAACAAGTTGCTTTCAATATTCCGTCGCCTGTGAGGTAAAAAATTGGTGGTATGCAGCGCTTATTTTTTCTGAGCGTTCCTACACAAGTTAGGCCTTTGGTAAGCAAACTGGATGCAAGCTCGTAGCTGGTGAAGAAGTTGTTCGAACGTAATATTCCTTTAGTTCTCAGAAAAGGTTCACAAAGGTCTTCAACCACCTTTTGCGCTAAGTTTTCTGCTCTGTTGAGACCTTCTTTGCTTAAGTACGGTATACCACGTAACGGATAACTAGTTCCACTATCGCATATCCACCAAAATTTTCATACCGTACTTATCTGGCTTGCTTGGCAGGTACTGTCGGAAGATACACGACCTCTAAAAAGGCACCAGTTGTTCATCGATGGTTAGATTACTACCAGGAAGATAATATTTCAGCAAGTTTGTATTAACACGGTCCCACAGGTCTCTAATTGGTGCCAACTTGTCCTTTTGCCTCGGAGGGTTCTGGTCGCTTTATCGTCAAAACGAATAATCTTAGTAATTGATTAAATCTATTTCGTGACATACACGCTCGATAAACAGGATTTCCATATAAAGGATTCCATAGCTCATTATAGTCCACCATTCCTTGTTTATTTCTTCCAGCAGTAATCAAAAGCCCAAGAAAGCACGGATTTCAACGTCGTCAACTGGTTTCCACAAATCGCCAAGAATACGAACAGCCTCCTTATTAGTGAAAGTAACCACAATACCAATAACCGTATCATCAAAAAACAAATTGAATGCGTCACAAGGAGTATCAACATGCACTCCAGGTGGAAGTTTCACTTTGTTCAAAGCTGTTGTAATTATGTTGTGTGCACGTGTTTTTCCCTTGGCAATCGGCGTGGCATTCCACTCGGTACCATCTTTTCCAATAAAAGTTTGCGAATGGCCGGGCGGTTCATCATTAGCATCACTATCGTCACTTCCTTCTTGTTCATCGCTTTCTTCATCGCCAGTTTCTTGATAATCCGCTTCACTAGAAGAGGTTTCGTCATTTGGCTCTTCTTCATCTTCACCATCATTTACATTTCTTCCCAAATCCTCATCACTTTCGTACAATGCATCGAGCAACTCCTTTTCAGTTAGTGGCCGGCGTCGGTCAGTCAATCAATCGGTCATACTTTCTGCATAAATTTCAAAACCAAATAAGCATAAAACAACAAATCTATTTTTACTGGGGTCAACAAAACTTTATTTTGCTTACCTGGTCTATACTATACTCTCCACAAGGTAAAAGAAATGAAATTAACCAATAGACACCTAAAACGGCCAATGCGTTCGTTAGGAAAGTCACAAAACACTGATAGCAATGCAGTTTGTAAGCTGACTGTTTTAGCAAAACGCATTTAGGAATTCCCCTTCATATGCAACTGAAGTTCTTACATACAAGGGTAAAGTCCCGAAATATAAAGCATATCTTATTACGGGGGATTTACCCACATACCTAGTTTTAAATAACGTAGCAATGCATTTTATAGTATAATAACAGTATGTGCCTCAAAGACACACCTTGGTAGGACGTGTCGGTAAATTATGTTTAATTTTTTTAGTAAAATAGGAAAAATATTTTTAAAAAATTTTTATGTCATTCTGTGTTGAATGGTTTATTTTGAGAATACAAAAATCCTCCAGTCTGTGGGCAGTTAACTTACAAAGTTCCAGCAATTTCAAAATCAATTGTGCCTCAAAAGCACACCTTGGTAGGTTTAGGGTTAACATTACATTAAAAAAATATGAGAAAAAGTTTCCTACACAGAATCAAATAAACTAAATTCATTAACCAGAAAAAAAGAACTTTAATGACATAATCAGTCGCAAAAATAAACAGAAAAATAACGGTTTTTAGTGTACCAGATATTGTCATCTGATAATATTCAAGGCGAATCAAATTTACTTCTTACAGTCTTAAGATTTTCATATGGTATTATCTCATGTCGAATTCTTTGTTAAAAATCTTGTTTTTTTTTATACACTATCTACTTTGTAGGTGTCCTCATAAGAAATAGTCCACTGGCGTTAAATCGGGAAATCTGGCGGGCTATTCCTCAGATCTCTTCTTCTTGTCTTCGAAAACCTTTGCCCAAATGCGACCTAATTAATTCTTACTGATACATTTACCGAAAATAAAACGCTGTGAAAACATTGGATGCGACTACAACTTTCCATCACTTGTTCACAAAATTTCTTGTCTACAATCAGGATCATTCTCTGCCAACTCATGCACTAATTGCATTGTAATCTAACTCCGTCATAATAATGGTGATAACCAATCATCATGAATATTGTAGTTACTGTAACATTTTTGAGGTTCCAATTATTAACACAGGCAATGTATTTAATGAACAGTACTTATTTCTACACTTACTTAGTCAAATTAAAATGAAACAACACTAACATTAAATAATTTAACACTAATAAACTAAATTCACTTAATTGCTAGTTATTTATATTCACTATTTATCTTTCACCGCCACTCTCCCATTGCCTTTCGCGCTATAACTCTCTGATACAAGCTGTCTTCTCTCGCACGTGTATTTATGTTTGGCGCTTTTAGTTCTAGAGCAATTTACATTTTTCCTGATCTTTTGATATAAGAGCACCTTCTATGAGCATTTTCATCATCTATGTGATCTCCACTCTAAAGAGGTGGCGACATCTGCTGGCGTAGTGGGAAATTCATATGCAAAATTTAAAAATGGGCGCGCGCAACATGTTGGCTTGACATTAAAATACAGTAGAAAGTTTAGACAGTATTTGTTAATCCAAATAACATATGAATTACATTTATTATTAAGGTGCGTATCGACCGACCTACGTGAACAGCTCGCGATCACTTAATCCCCTGTTCGTAAAGTGTACGTGGGAAGATCACGAACTGTTCACTCGGAAGAGAGAGCGATGACGCCTGGTAGACAGAAACTCGAATCTATTCCCAGTATTTTCCCCTTTCATTAGTGATTTCTTTAATGGGCAAAGCATATCAAAAATAACATTTTTACCTTTCTGATGTTTTGGTCTGCTAACTACCAACTCGTACATAAGTTGTTATGTCGAGAAGTAAATAATTTCTGAATGTTTCATTGATATTGTAATACTTTCAGTGTCATCCTGATGAAGTAGTAATATATATATATAATGGCTAAGCACCCCAATGGGGTATCGCCGCTCGTAGAGCTCTCTAGATCTTCAAAATACGGGTAGATCAATCCCCATCCTCTCCTATATCCTCTCACACACATCCCTCCACCTGTCCCTGTCCTGTGTCCTCTCCTGCCATCGATGGATACCGGCTTTGTTAAGGTCTTCTTTAACTTCTTGCAGCCATGTAGATCTAGGCCTGCCTCTTCCTCTTCTTCCTCCTGGTTGCCATTCCAAGATACTGCGGATTACTGCACCATTCCCGGCCCTCCACACGTGTCCCAACCATTTTATTCTCTGTCTCTTAATTTTTTGAACCACGTCACCTTCCATTAGCTCGTTTGTTAATTCATAATTGGTTCTTCTTCTATATTCACCGTTGTCCATTTTTATTGGGCCTAATATGGTTCTTAGTATTTTTCTTTCTTGTATCCTAAGCTCCTCTTCTTGTTTCTTGGTCATCGTTATTATCTCGGCAGCGTATAGTACTATTGGTTGTATTATAGTCTTATAAATTCTCATTTTTGTTTTCTTTCCCAATATTTTACTTTTTAAGAGTTTTCTATTTGCTTGATAGGCCTTGTTCATATTGGTTATTCTTTCTCTTATTTCTGCGTCCCTGCTCCCGTCATTTGTTATTGTCACTCCTAAATACTTAAATCTGTTCACCTTTTCAAATGTGTAGTTTCCTATTTTAACTGAATTATTTTTATTTTCTCGTTTCGTGTCTAGTCTCATTAATTTCGTTTTCTCTTGGTTTATCTTCAGTCCCATTTTCTTCCCTTCTCTCACCATTTCATCCAGTATCGTTTTGGTCAACTGTCGATTTTTTGATACAATTACGATATCATCTGCATACGCTATTATTTGTGCTCCCTTTGTTCTTATGGTACCTTTATCTATTTTTCTTAATACATATTCCAATGCTAAGTTAAATAATGTTGTCGATAATGAATCTCCTTGTCTTACCCCTTTATTTATTTCAAAATCCTCTGTCTGTCCCTTCTGCGTGTTTACACTTACTCTTGTATGTGTCATTGTCATTTGTATTAATCTCCTTAATTTATGTTTGATTCCCATTTTCTCTAAGGCTTCCATAAGTTTGTTTCTTTTGAGGGAGTCAAAAGCTTGTTGAAAGTCGACAAATAACATTTCTATTCCTATTTTGTATTCGTGTGTTTTTTCTACTATTTGTTTGAGCGTATGTATTGCGTCTGTTGTTGATCGTCCTTTTGTAAAACCACATTGATATTGTCCTATTAGTTCCTTTGTTTTGATTACTAGTCGTCTCTGTATTAGTGTTGACAATATTTTATAAGCTGTACTTAGTAATGTCAGTCCTCTATAATTATTGGTAATCTGTTGGTCACCCTTCTTATGTATTGTAATAATTTGTCCAATGTTCCAATCCCGCGGCATCTTCTCTTCAAGCCATATTTTTTGAATTAATTGATACATTCTTTCTTGCAATGCTTCTCCTCCGTACTTGATAAATTCTATATTAATGTTGTCTTTTCCAGGGGCTTTACCATTTCGGATTTTGTTGATAATTTCATTTATTTCTTCTCTTGTTGGTGTCTCGTCCTCATTACATTCCATTGCGCGATTTATTTTATCATCTTTTTCAATTTCTAGATTATCGTCGTGGTCGTATAATAATTCTCTAAAGTGTTGTTTCCATACCTCTTTAAACTGTTCATCATTTTCTACTATTTTTCCGTGTCTGTCCTTAATGCCTATTGGTTTCCCTTTATACGTCTTGTTTTGTTCGCTGATCTTTTTGTAGAATGATTTTGTATTTCGATTCCAGCTTTCTTCTTCTATCTTCTTTATTTCTTTGTCCAACCATTCTCTCTTAACTTTTCTTATGTTCTTTTTAGCTTCTTTTTTTGTTTCTTCGTATGTTTCCTTATCTTCTCTTTTACTACTATTTATCCATTTTAGTCTAGCTTCGTTTTTCTTTTTTATTATTTCTCGGCACTCATCATTGAACCAGCATTTATTTTTCTTTTTTACTGGTCCTATTATTTCCCTTGCTACTATGTTTATGCTGTTTTTTATTTCTTCCCATTCTTTTTGTATGTCCGGCGCGTCTTTGTTTGGTCCGTTCAATAGTCGGGTCATACGTTTTCCAAATTCTTCTTTTATTTTGGGATCCTCTAATTTGTTTATATCCCACTTGGTACTTACATGTTTTAAGCTCTTTCTTACTTTTTGTCTTATCGTTGCAACTACTAGAAAGTGATCTGAGTCAGCGCAGGCTCCTCTGTATGTTCTGACATCTTTTATATTGGTCCTTTTCCTTTTTGATATTAATACATGATCTATTTGTGTGTAAGTTTTTTGGTCCGGTGTCAACCAAGTAACTTTATGCCATACTGGGTGCTTGTACCTTGTAACCTTTGACCATTGTTATTCGTTTTCTCATGTATTGTATATTTACCTGCTATTTGCCTTAAGTAATCCTCCTTTCCTATTTGCGCGTTACAGTCTCCCAGTATTATTATTGTGTCTTCTTTTGGTATCTTCTTATATTCCATTTCTAGTTTTTCATAAAAGTTATCTTTTTCTTCATCTGCAGCAATTTCTGTAGGTGCGTATATATTTAAGATTGAAAGGTTAAAAGGTTTCATTTGTAATCTGATATATGCTATTCTTTCGTTTATAGGTTTGAAATCGATTACCTTATGTTTAAGTTTTTGCATCACAATAAAAGCCACTCCATGTTGACCCTGTTTTTGACTTCCCGAGTAAAGCACTGAATAGTTTGAAGTAGTAATAAACACTACGAAAGCTTGATCTAACAGCGATTTGAGTGTTCATTGGTTCACTAACCGACCTACCCAACATATTTCATTACTAAGCCTCTACGTTGTGCGTCACGTACTTCTTTTTCTGAACTAGAAATCTAGCTCCCACTGTTTAAATTTTAAAAAAATATGAATTGTTACATATTTGATTTTATCTCAACAGGGAGAAAGTATCGATTTGAGTTTATTCATACCGGAATTCCACACAAGCAGGGTAGCTGTAATGTCATTGGAGAAATTTGCGAAAGTTTCGCTCTAAAGACGGTACCACCACAACAAAGAAGACTGAAATTATCCCTAAATGGAGAAGCGTTTGCTCTTCAAGGTATATTATATCCAAACTATTCATTAGATAATATGATAAATCGTGCCTTTGTAACAGCAACGGTTGGGTTGATTTTTGGTGGGTACCCATCGGTGCCATCAACATATCCTACGTCTACCACCCATGTCCACCGTTAGGTCCAACACCTCAAGCAGACATATCCACCCCAGTCAAAGAGGAGAACCTCCTCTCGCCGATGCGCATCCCTAGGCAAAGGAAGCAACATCGTTCCCCTCAAGACTGCATCAGATTCGATCCTACCACCTTGAAGGCCGATGTAGTGACTGTCGAATTGGAGATAGGCCCTTCAGTTCTCCTTCTGTACGGAACCGCTCTTCGGAACTTCTTAAACTTGAAGGAGAACATTTTTGGAGACGATCAGATGTTCACAGACATGCAACAGAGTCCAGCGGCGTCGGAAGGTTCGGATCCGAAGTCGGAGGAGGGATCCGTGGACGTTCCTTTGGAATTGCAAGACGACTTCGATCACAGGAATTATAGGCCGTTGGAAGTCGACGTGTCTATTATAATGCATGATGTACAAGGACACTTATTGAAGGTAAGGTTACGTTTTAAATTTATGATTCTTTATTAAAATATTTCACAGTACTTTATAGGTTAACTTATTATTAGAATGAAATGATTCGTTTGTGTGAAGAACAAAATCTGAAAAAAAAGAAAGTAGATTAGCGAATAGTTTCAATTAAAGCGCAAATACAGAATTTTTATTTTCAATTCACACTTTTTTTCTGAATCTGAACTGCAAATGCCCTGTCCTTGTTTGTGGGCGCGTTTATATTTCGCGCTTTTGATTCTAGAACAGTCGATAGCTTTATTCTTTTTAGATAAACTGGCTGCACTAGTTCAGGTGGTGTATGACGTCAAATACGTTGTTCTTTTTAGCAGTTGATTGGTCCTTAGTACAAAGGCACATTATACTATTTGCCCTAGCCCGCGAGATAGTGCAGCGGTGTGGTTCAATATGGCAGCGTGGGTTATTTTAATATAACCTTCAATTAATAGCTTCTTATTCTGTAATAACAGTGCCACACCGTTGCCTCTACTCATTTGTAGTACAGTACTGTTGGTTGTCAACATTGTTGACTGTTGGCAAGCAATGCTTGTATTTATACAGGCTTTTGAATTAGATTATCTATCTATCGGTCGCTTTGACAATTAGATGCGACCTCAAATCATGAAATATATGGTTGTCATTTAAAAAATGACGTCACTTGAATAATTAAATGTTACCTCAAGAGATACAAAGTTAATGTATTTCTTTTGTTTTACAATTTACTATGTATTTACGTGTTTTCAAAATGTTTTTATCAATACATAAGTTCTTCTTCTTCTTTAAGTTAGGGTGCGCAGCTATAGTCCAGGCAGTTGGGCTAGGTGCTTATTGTAGCGTCCCTATTAAATCTCTTACTTCCATTCGAGTAGCTTGGTGTTCTCTATAAAGGCCAGTATCTTGCCCAGTGGAAACTTGAGAAAGCCTCGAGGGCTCCAATAGATCTCTCTCGAAATATTTCTGTCGTATTTCTGAGTACTTTCAATCCTCACATGTGCAGATTACATGTAAACTCGTTCCCTCTTGTAGTTCGCATCTTCTGCACCACAGTTCGCTTACTCGACCTGTGTTGTATAGATGCTTTTTCAGGGTACAATGCCCAGTTACCAGCCCAGTAATGGTTTTAACTTCTTTCTTGCTGCGTCTGAGTAGGTTTACTAACTTTGTTTTTTTTGTGGATTAACTGAGAGTCCTTGTGAAAGGCACCATTCCTCCACCAATCGCAGTGCATTGCGCATGATGCCTGCCACTACGCCTACATAAGTTTAATTTATTTAATAATTATTAACTAACATTTAAGATATTTACTAGTTTTTAGGAAAAAAGTTGTTTTCTTGGGCGGTTAGTTCATAAATAATATAAATCTATCTTAAGGTAGCGGTTTTTAATTTTTAATTTCAATTAGTACATATCCAGTTATTTATTTCAACATGTTGTCTTATAATATGTTAAGTTTAAAATTACAAACACTTCTACAATTATGCAATATCACAAACATTAAAAAAGAATAGGATAATTACTTACATGATTATTTAGTTAAGTCGATAAAAATTGATACTTGATACTTTAACGCAAGAACTACATTGGCTATAATAGTATAGTTTTATTTATGTCCATACATCATATTAGGTCTTAAAGCCCATGTTTTTTCCATGGGCTCTTCTAGCCAACATGAGTGTTGTTTCCGCTTTGAAGCTGTTGATTCCAAGCAGTGTTGGGCTAGTTAGAGGAAGTGAATAAATTTCAACAACGAGTAGACATATTCGACAGAAATCGTTAACCAACACTACTCCTCACTCATGACGCTAATAAATACGAGTGTATCTAATCGCTGTAGCAATTCATTCACTTCTCCTATTTTACCCAACACTGAGTCCAAGTAAACTAAGTCTCAAAGATGACCAGGATATTTCACTTTTTCTGACAGCTTTATTTCTTCACTTATAAAAGTTTTTTTATTCATATAATAGTTTTGTTTCAAATATATTACTGAATGGAATCAGTAATTAATTATTAATAAATGACATTGTCTCAATATTCAAAATAATCCAAAACACAATTGAGCGCCTCAGTGCAATAATGATCCACGTGCGAAAAGTCTAGTTTTGAGAAAACCGAAAAAGCCTACGGTTTAGAAACTTGTTTAGTGCAAACGAGTCACAGAAATTTTAAGTAAAGTGTATTCCATTGTTATTACACCAAACTATACAGTGTATATCCAGGAGCCATCTAAACCTCAATTTAACAAAAAGTGGCGTATGGCTCATTATTGTACCAAGCTTCTTAATTGGAACATGTTAAAAATATAAAATGGGTCATCACAATATATTAAAGAACAATTTAGGGTAGGGTAATAGGTTACTAAGAAAATAAAGAAACTACACACCACTTAACTGTTACTGAATATTTTTATTGATCTGTATTTGATGTCTTCCCTCGAAATTTCTTCTTCAGACATTCAAACGGCACTGACCATAGAATTGTTCTATTTTCTGATGTGCTGGCATTTTCTACCTCCTGGATTGTGGCGGAATATTCCATCATCCACACTCCTTGCCTACAGTAATTAAACATACGATTCCCATAGCAAAATTTAGTAGTAACCTTACTTTCTATGTTGATATAATATAATATTAATAATGTAACAGATAAAGGCCCAATTTTTCTCCAAATACCCATTACAATTTTTGAGCACTACATTTAATTTTTAGGATCAAAAAGCTTTATACATTGCCATTTCTATCAGTTACGAAATTGTACAGCATCTTTTAAAAAAGATTATTATCGTTACAGAATTGCATGGAAAAAGATACATCGTGCCCCGTGGTCCTAGTCGAACGTTTTGGTTTCGAACTGAAGAAAAGATACGACCAAACCGAGTTGCAGCTACTACTGTCACCTACAATACTTCTAGTCTCAGATAACGTCATCCGTCCCAGTAAGGAGAAGCACTTAAGTGAAGGACGTCTGACTCTCTCATCATTACAAGTAAATCAATTACAAAACTGAGCGACATCATAATTTTCGCGACTTATCATTGCAGATTCGAGGTCACGCCATGTTCTCAGACGTTGGCCGCTCCCTAGATCAGGATACGATCGAATACGCGTGGCTCATAGACGTCCAATTAGGCAGACTGAGCGGAAAACTATCTAGTCCCCAATTGCATTCGATACTAACCTGCTTAGAAACCCTAGTCTTATTATTAGCCGACAGTGAGAACGAACTGAATTCGCCCGCTGAAGATCTGTTGTTGCACGAACCGCAGTTGCGCAGAGCAAATCAAGTCCGCACCAGAACTTCTTCCGCCTCTCCAACAGTTCTTGCAGAACAAAGCCAGCGCGACCAATACCGCCAAAAACGTCAGTCAGAATTCTTCCAACGCCACGATCCAGAAGAACGAACGAAACGCGAAGAACGAAAGGAAACAGAGCGAAACGACGATTAATTCTAAGGATAAGAAGAGTACGACGCCCAAACGACTAACGAAGCGGATGCGAACGAGATAGACTGTCACAAGTTGAAGTACAGAGTATCGCGTTAGCGCGTGGACGCTGTGGATTTCTGGCTGGTCGAGTCTGGAGTTGCTTTGCAGTTGTGGGTAAGTTTATATTTAAATAATCTAAATTAGATTGTAAATATTATAAATGATAAGATGTAATGTTATCACTAGAGACCGGATTATATGCAAAGAAAAACTGGAATATATGCCCATATATATGCATCGATTTTTGAGAAAATATGCATAAACCTGGGGCATATATGCAAAAAAATGGCGATAATATGCAAAATTTTTACATAAAATAAATAAGAGCAGAAATTTAAACATTAACTTTATTGCACAAAATTTTTTCACAACATATTTCTAAAACAATTTATAATTAAATGCTTTTCAAAATTGTGTAAAAAAAAGTTTTGTTTTCTATTAGAATACATATGTTTCGAAATAGAAAAGCTTCTTTCAACATCCACAGATGTAATTGGTGCATTTTTTAGCTTTGAAATACATTCTAAACTAAAATTAAAGTCGAAATCGTTTACTGTTTCACTTTCCAAAATTTTCTTAACTTTCTTCAATTTCAAATACCCCGCAGTTTATTTATCACTTTTTTAAATTTATCGTATATAGAATTACCTATTGCACCCTTAACCATCTTACATAGCATATCAAATTCGTCTACTATTTCGACTGATTCGAGAGCGACATCCTTGCGTTTCCAGTTGCAGCAAATTGCAGCCTCTAACCATGTACCCCATCTCGTAATAATCGGTCCAGGAGGCAACTTAACACCGGGAAGTCACTCCTTATAAAATTGGATTCGTAAAGGTGCTTTTAAAAATACTTTTTTGACATTGCTAATTAAATCATTAATCAAAGGAAATTGATTCCTAATGTCTTCGGTTATACGATTGAACCCATGAGCTAAACAAGTGGTATGAATAATGTTATTATAATTTTTTTTTAAATTTTGCGCGGCTTTTATCATGTATGGTGCAGCGTCTGACAACATTAGTAAAATTTTTTCACAAGGTGTGCTTCCAGGTAAAAAGAAATTTGATAAACCTTCTTGAACGAATTGGGCAATTGTCACATTATTTGTTTTTTGAAGTTATTTACAATAAATTAAATATGATTTATCTACAATATCTTCATGAAGAATTCCTATTAACAAATGGGCAAAATAACAGCCACACTTATCTGTACTTTCATCTACCATGATATAAATAAAATTATTCCCTACCAATTGTTGAATTTCTGCTATTGTTTGCTGTAACAAGATGTGACATAATTTTTCGTAAGGTATTTCGTCAGGTATATTATGTTTGCAATATTTTTGCAGAAATGATTTCAAATTAACATTGTTTAATCTTGTTAATGCTATGTTAGACGAAATTAATGCGTTACGCAGATCCGTATTATATTCTTCTTGTTCTGAGTTTCGTGAAGTTGATGCTACACATTGACGTATAGATTGCTGCACACATGCGGATCGCTTTAGTTTTTCAAATTTTCCAATATGTAATGGAGTTTTAGCGTGTTGATCAATCAGGTATTTTCTCTCAGAAGACACCTACAACAACAATTGTCATTTTATATCAAAAATTAAAGAATTTAAAAACAATTGTAAAGCTTTTAGTAAAATTAAACTTACCAGTTTACTACAGGCTCGACAAAATATTTTGTCGCCATCCTTTACCAGTTCAGGATATACGTTAATCCATAAAGAAATTTTGTTCGCTATACTTATTGTATGTACGCACAGTATTTAAAAACGTAACACAATTACATGCTGTTTCGCTCAAAGATATTCAGTGAATGAATAGTTTATTTGGGAATTAATAATAATAAAACGTATTTACCACATCCCTTCTGCTAGGCGAAATTAAACACGTGCAGTTCTTGGAAAAAAGTATTAGAGAAACCAATGTAAAAGGTTTATCGTTCTGAGAATTGTCGGTTGTCGATCTACATTAGGAATTACTAGGAATTTTTACTAATAGAAAGGATAAGAAAAAGCTTAAATATGCAATATATGCAACTTTTGTAAAAATATGCATAGAAATGCCTAAATATGCAATGTATGTAATCACTAATTAGCGCTAATTAACTTCAATTAGTGTAATACGTCTACATATAGACTATAATTAAATATATGCAAAAAATAAAATATATGCACTTGGCATATAATCCGGTCTCTACTGATAATAAATTAAGGAAAAACAGAGACGAAGGTTATATGACCATCTAATGAATTTTCCTTTCTACTTACAAACTCTACATTTAAATACATTTAAATTATTACGCAGGTGTCTCCTATAAGATTAGCTACTTGCAATCTACACGGCAAACAAGTAGGATCTGGTCTCAGCTGCGTCATATACAGCATGTCCGTACGACAGTCAGTGTGGCAACCTCATAAATACAATCACGCTAAGTAAGTACTCGAAAGCGATCTTCACGGAAAAAAAAAGCAACACAAAATTAATTTTAGGACCGAAAACAACGATATATGGCTAGAAGTTGGCG
This sequence comes from Protaetia brevitarsis, assembly GCA_004143645.1. NCBI lineage: Eukaryota > Metazoa > Arthropoda > Insecta > Coleoptera > Scarabaeidae > Protaetia > Protaetia brevitarsis. Next base: position 86,495 of record RXPK01000489.1, on the reverse strand, counting down.
CCGTTGACCTGGGACCTTTGATAATAGAATCCGCGATGTCGTCAGACGTTAAAGAACACGATATGTTCGCCGTGCAACAGAAATTCCTAAAGTTGCACGACGATAAGTTCAAGAAATTGTGGTTCCTGTGGCCGGACCTGAATAAAGCTATGGGTCGATGTGGTTGCGTTGGTGGTTGCCTATTTTTCGGGAGCAACAAACACGGAACTAGGTTTTTCAAGCCGAGCAGGAAGGATCTTGAGGATGGAGTTAATATAGCGGCGTTTAGGTGAACGAACACGGACGTGATCTGGTTATGGGCAAAGTATTCTTCACGAAGCAATTGATATTCAGAAACCTCCGTATATTGTAAACAAGATTCTATTGCAAGATATGATGGGAACAATAAAGAGGCAAATTAATGTTGGCAAAGGGGGCACCGATAGTCCTAAGATGTCTGTCGTGGAAAAAGAGAAGAAGGAAGATTCTGAGAACTTGAAAAAATCAAGTCCTCAAAACAGTTTGGATAAGAAGGTTAATAGAAGATACTCGTCTACTTCTATCAGGTACATTCAATATTATGTATTAGCATTGTTTAAATATATCTAGTTAGTCACGTAATGCATTGTCAGAAAAATAAAGTATTGCTCAGGGAAGTGGTGCACTCTATCGGTGAATGTAAATTGATTTGAAAACGCGATAAATATAACCGGTATCTCGGTCGGAGAGAGAGACAGATTTCTGTGTTTTATCTATCTGCGGAAACGACGGAATCCCGACAATCCCGTATCGGTGTGATGTGTGATTCACTCGCATTGGCGAATTGTGTGGCCCGGGGAAAAGGGAGAGTGGATACACGATGACGCTGTGCTGCACCTCGCGATAATTCTCGTGTTTGTTTACATTAGAAGGTTGGTATTCTGAGGTATTCTGTTATAAATATAAAGAAATTGAAAGTATATTGCAAGACACGTTCTTGTTGACAAAACATTAATTGAACAATTTTCTAAATTCAGGTTTTTTCTTTTAAGAATAAAATATTTAAACTTAAAACAAAAAAATCGCTGAAAAGAGAAAAGTTAAATCTAAGGGACGAAAATTTGCCGAGAAAAAAAAAACAAAACTACTTCTCAATTTTTAGTTTTCTTAGTTTTTAAATTAATAAGTTGTTTTACTTAATTTACTTATGTTTATGATTATATAATAATCAGAAAATGTTTGTTTTACTAAGAAGAATAAGTATTTAGTTTGATAATATATAATCTGTAGTTCGATAGCCTTTTTATATTTAAAATTTTAATGAAACGCATTCTTCTCCTCCTCTCTCCTATTGCTATCTTCGCTTCTCTCGTGTATAGCGGTACTGTCGCTAACTTCAACTGACGTAAAGGCGGGAAATTTGAAATTTAAAATGTAGCCTACTATAAATCGTTATTTTTTTACATGTATGGGTCATTCCATATCAACCGGAACACCTAAAAAATTTGATGTCTTGAATTCTTTTTATATTTTAAATTTGAAGTCTTTGCCTAAAATTAGAAGACCCGTATTTTTTCCTAAAGCTCTACAGTATCTATTTACAAAGATATTTGTGAACAAAGTTTGCAAAATCGATAAAATAATCGCAGAAGTAATATTGTTTGGTTATGCATAAATTAAAACATTACGTACGTAAAAATAAATGGCGATTTGTACTCCCAAACTACATATTTATTTTTTATAATAAAAAACGAATTTCTGCTATTATGAAATAGTAAACATAAGTAAATCAAATAAAAAATATTATATAAATATAACACAAAACTTAGAACTACACACATATATAGAGCATAACATTAAATTAGAAACTAAGAAAAAGTAAAATAAAATGGTAAGAAGATAACGATTGTCTATTATCAAACTAAATATTTATTCTTCCTAATAAAAAAAAAAAACAAAAAACATTTTCATTATTCTATAATCATACTTAAACTAAGAAAACTAAAAATTTAGAAACACAAACTTATGTAATGTTTTTTTTTTCTTGGCAAATTTGCGTTCTTCAGATTTAACTTCTCTCTTTTCAGTGATTTTTTGTTTGTTTTAAGTTTAAATATTTATTTTAAAAAAAAATCTTAAATTAGAAAATGTTTCAATTAATGTTTTGTCAACAAGAACGTGTCTTGCAATATACTTTCAAGTTTCTTTTTAATATAACAGAATACCCCAATACAATACTAACCTTTCAGTGTAAACAAACACGAGAATGATCGCGTTGCGCGTCATACAGCGTATCGCCTATCCACCCTCTCCTTTCCCCGGGCCTCACCTACAACTTACGAGGTAATCTTATGTATACGGACGTGATACGAACCTTGACCTTTGGGTAACTATTACAATTAAATAATATTTTGCCGACACGTAAGAGGGCCATCTTGTATGTAGTAGTCTAACTATAAAGCTTATATTTAAATCGAGATGGGCACCAATGCCGTGCTGCCATCTACCGCTTTTGTCCAAAATGTTCAAAATTCGTTAACTATTTTCGTCCATAAGGTTGTCTAACTAGTATGTATATGAACAATGGTATTAGTCCTTTGTACTTTTTCATATGGGGATTAAGTCACTTCGGGTTTAAAATAAAAATAAAATTTCAGAAGCAATATCTTAAAGGACGTTCCATATTTAAGACTCATGGATAATGTCACTGCATTGCCGGCAAAAATTGGACAGCGATTCCAAATTACACACCGAAAGAGCGAAATTGGCAGTCTCTGCTCCGGACAGCGAACCTTTGCCTAAGAACAGTATTTCAGATTCCAAACTAGCTGTAGATTATTTTAACGCCCCTGCGAATGTTGAAGTGGAACAAGTACAAACTAGCGTGAGTTTTTTCTCGTTAAAAAAATCGTTCAAATGATGAAATGATTCATTTATTATCATTAACCCAAGAAGAGACAAGACAAAAAATGATACTTCCTTTTCAGCTAATACATAGCTTAATTGGGCGTCTGTCAATTTATAGATAGGGCGCCACTGGAGTCGTTGTCGTGACGCTGATTTTGACGGCTGTTGAGTATAATTAGGAACAATTGAATATTATACTTGGAGTAATTCTAACGCGCTTTTAATTCAACTTACGTATTGTTAAATAACCACCATTTGTATTTAGAATGCTCTCCCCCTTTAGCATAAGTTCTTTATGATTGATATAAATTAAAGAAGAAAATTCAACCTCTGTTACTAAACAAAGTTACTCTTTGGCGAAACAACATCAAAAGCGCCTGCAGTAGTGTCACGTCTTGTTATGTTTCTTCGCTGATTCATCTACACATGTTCGTATATTAATTAAACTAGACTGGTTGATTTCCACACTTGTAGGGACCCAGTAGCGATGTTTCAGTGTCTCCGCAGCTTCCTACGAAAACGGTGAATGTATCAGAATCCCATCATTCGTTGGGTGCCAGTATTAGTTCAGATGAACAAGTTCAAAAAGAGGTATTTATGGTTTTTTTTTTTTTTCATCACTGATATGAGTTTAAGATTGTTCTTCTTTTATATTAAAAATCACGGTTTGATTTTGACGGTTTGCCTTATACGGCTTGACAAATAATGAGTTGCATGTGTTCACCGCTGGCGCCACTTACCGGACTTTTTTTGGGGAAAAAAATATATGTATACACCTTGGTTAGCAAGATCGTGACAGCAAAATGTCCATTTGAATATGAATAAATATCATATTGAGAAGTGCTGAAATTAATATTACTAAAAAGTCTAATTAATCTGTTTGTTTCATCAAAAACCGAACTATTAGACTTTTCACTTTTTATAGGTTATTTAAGTTACTGCAAACTTTCAGTTCAGTGTTTCTGCTGATGATGATAGCTTTGCTATTGAACGTACTGCTGCGTACTGATTGAATTAAATGAAAAATGCAAAACTGATTTCAAAATAAAATAAAAAAATTAGCTAGCTCAACGGAAAAAAATTAAATGAACGCAAAAGAACTATTAACCTCAGAGTTACCCTCGCGAATTAAAACTTGAATCTAACTACGAAAGGTAAAATGTGAGTGAACGAAATCAGACTTTCGTAATTACCCGAAAAATTGAAAAAGTTTAAAATAAAAATAAAAGATCAGAATTTTTAACCTAATGACGTTAATTAACAATCAAATTTACTTTTCAAAATGGGTTAAATTACAACTTTCCCAGAAAAAACCTTGAACTGAAGGTTCTGGCCTAAAATAAAACTGCACTTGACTCTAAATTAAAATAGGACAATACTATTTCCTATGCAAAGCAAAAGATTTGTTTGTTCAGGAAGATTGTCCAAAATACACAACCTTTGAATTACTATGCACGTGGTTTCACAACTTAACCTATTCTAAAACGTGGACAAATGCAAGAACAATGCTTCTACTTACCCAAACGAGGTGATTGATAAATAAAATGAAACAGCAAAATAGATAACCGAAAATTAACTCTTTAAGATATAATGAGAGAGAAAAAACTAAAATATCTTCCTAAACAAAATAATTGATCTTATATCTACTACAAGTACACGTCAAAACATTAACAATTATTATGAAAAGAAATCCTTGATTGACTAAATTTTTACAGAATTAAATTTCAATATCAAATGAATTACAAAATGGCAACAATGATAGAAAAATACAAAAATACGTCTACTCACGTCAATAGTCGAACAAGGAAGTCCCTGACAAAACTCTACAACTGTTTTTCTTACAAAAATCGTACAACGCAGACGTATAAACAATACGGCAATATTTAATAGAATCCGCATTAAATCAACACAAGCAAACGATAGACATATGATGGATTAATTTAAAAAACTTAACACTTATAAAATTAAAATGATACAACAAACTCTTTAACTAAATTTATACAAACCAAAATAAAATTGTGAAAATCTCGGTAAATTGAACAGCTGTTTTAGCAAAGAAACCAACCAGCAAAATTTGCAACTTAAATACACACAACGATAAAACGGGTTGTCTAACCACAGCAGTACGCCCAGGTTAGTGCAGTTTGTGGCGACGGGTCTAAAAGAAGTTTGCAGTATTAGTCCAGGTTTAAAAACGAAGTAAAATTAGAAAAGTGCAATGTAAACAGTTAGTTAAGTAAAATTGTAAAGAATAGCCTGGACTATTTTTAAACTGATTTTAAATTTCTGACCTGAGATGCTCGGCTAGAGCGAAACCGGTCGTGCGATACATTAAAGAATTTTGCGAGGATCAAGACCTTGTTTTCTTCTTTTTTCCTTTAAATAATTATGTAACTTAAATAAGACAAAAATACTCCAAGCTGTGGCACTGGTAATACTGCAAACTTCTTCTAGACCCCTCACCACAAACTGTCAAATTATGGATTTTACATAATTATTTGACTATATGGTTTTGTACTATTTAGTTTTGATATAAACCAAAGTGTCATCAGCTGTGCCTGCCATTACTACTATCGTGACTTGTCAAAAAAGTAGTTCTCAGGCTCTCAAATCTCATGCAGAGTCCTACTTACCGGAATCTGGTGTAATATTAAATAAATTTGATGATTTGAATAAAGCAAACTGTCAGAATAATAAAGCAGGTCATACTTAAAATGATCTTGAATTTGAGCCATCAGTCGAAACTGATACAGCGGAACAGTAAAAATAATTCCTTGTAAGCAGACCTAGCCTATAAGTTCGTTATTTTCTTAAGAGTTACAGAAAATGACAGAAAATTAAAAAATGGGTTATAACTGATACACTTTCAATTTCCGGCCGACTGCCCCCTCCCTCTACTCCCTCCTTTTTGTATTAATTTTACAAAGTTTTTGATATTTACTTCCTAATTTCGAATTAAAATACAGGGTGTTCTATTTTTAAAAAAAATGAGTTTTCTGCGTTTGAAAATATGTCAGTTTGTTCCTCAGTTTTGAACACCCTGTATGTTAGAATGTAAAGTGTGTGTACCATTTCTGAGGGTTATATCTGCATTCATAACGTAGCAAATTTGGAATCTACTTGCAGTATTAACCGAGATATTAATTTCTCAATGATGCAATGATTGATGCTTAAATAACTGAAAAACGGCAAGATGTAGCTATAAGAATAACTAATGAATACTGACGTATTTATGGTCGTAGAATCCAAAAATGAAAAAAATTATATCATTCTATTTAAAATAACAAAGTTGACGTCCATTTCCGGTGAACTGGAAGTGATATTTGGTTACAGTATTTTACATTTATAGTTTCAATCGAACTGATAATGGTGCGAAAATCTCAAATATAATAGAACATCATAAACTTATAATGAACCACTTACGTGGAATACCCTGTATAAAAAGAAAGATCAATTATCAGATAACTAATAATATGTCTTTCTAGCTGCAAGTACAAAGAACGATCTCAATGTCGAGCGAGAACCAATCAGAAGCGTTCTTTTCAGCGGACGAAGAAATGAATTTAAATTCTAGATGTTCCAGTTTAAGAAATTCGATATTATCTTCAAACGGCACACTAACGAGACAAGACAGTGGTAGCGCACCAACAACGTAAGCAAACTTATTCGAAACCATCAAGTTTTTAAAATAACCTCACATATTTATGCAGGAGAAAGAAATATTCGAGCGAACTGAGTATAGTCGCGGATAAACAGAACCAGTACAAAAGTCCTGGGCTAACGACAAGTTCAGCGCCTGAGAATACCAAATTTAAATTGTCAAGTCACAGGAGCGATCACGAGATTCACACCCCGGAGCATAGAAGCTTCAGCGCCAGTCGGCAGGTAGAATTATAGCATTTACGAAGTAAAGAAACCTATATTACCAACTTAACACATATTTTTATCTCTAGCTTGAAGAATCCCAGAGAACTGTACAAGGTTTGGTGACGCCACAGAGATTTCCGGCTAGCAAACCATCTACTTCGCGTCTACCTCAACCAGAGCCTTCTCCGGGAAGTTCTAACGCGAAACATCCTGTTGCCGGTGAATCCCTGCCCGATTCAACTGACAGTTACAGCAGCACCTCTTACGTCTCAGCGATGGGAAGTCAAGAAGACTTCACATTGGTCGACTTGCACATGCAGGTGAATAGACAAATCGTCGATTCACCTATGCTTATGTCCAGTTACTTCAGCCATTTAAATCAAGTGAGTTCTTTTAGTTATACCTTTGAGGACGATACATAATTTTATGTGCAATTTACATCAGGTGCGATGTTTAAATTGGGGCCACAGCAATTATCCCAGTGGTGGGGATACGTTTTCTGTACCGCTGTTTCAAAAGAATGAAGATGACAAGTTGGCTTATATAGGTTGGTGTAAATTTGTTATGAATGATGTATTTAAGCTGATATGATTTTGTGTTCGATGTGAAGGTGGCCGATTTGTACCTATGATGGAAATCGTGTCAGAAGGAGTTACTTCCATGAAGATGGTTTCTAGGACTGAAATTTCATCCACTAGCAGTAAGACACCCACAACACCTTATGCGTACAGTTGGGGATCATGAAGAAGGTCAAGGAGATACTGATTTGGGTATGTTTTAAAGGATTTAGAAATTATTGAGTTTGACAGAACAACAGAATTCAATGCTGCATAACCTAAAAATATTTTTAACTGTACAAGCTGTTCCAAAAGTAGGAAACGCATACTTGGTGATTTTAAATGAAACAGCCTATATATTATTCCATTTTTAAATTATAGAAAAATGACATCATTTTCTATCTATAATAACAACGTTGTCATTTACGCTTTTGTAAAAAATGGCTCTGCTGCAAGCTTTAGATTAAGGCGCCGTAGTTTCTATGTGCATTTGTTTTAGATATTCATACTTTAAATATCATACACACATATTTAGGTTAATACAACAGTGAAGCTAAAATCTATATAATTATATACAGGTGCTCCACTATAGTCCTGAACGTTTGCTTAACTTTAGCTGAAAGTAACTTAATTTAAATATCTTTGCTAATGCTAAAGTAACCCTTACGTAAAACCAATTTATATTGAACATTTGTGACAACTCATAAAGGATTCTTGAGAGATCAATATGACGTGTTGTGGTCACAAACAAAAAAAAAAAACTTTTGGGGAATAACCTCAGCTACAAGTCTATTAATTGTTTATTAAATTTTTGCACTTGTCTATGATTAATGTAGTGTAATCAAATTTTGTTTCTCTAATACGCAGGCTCTGCACATGATGAGGAACTCCTAAGTAACCAAATTGATGCGGGTTCTCGAACATCTATCATTGTCAAGTTGAAAGGTGATTTGGATATAATGGTCAGTCCATTGCTGCTTGAGTCAACGCAAAGGTTTGTTTAATAAAAAAAATATATACAAAATTTGTAGGGCCAACCAAAATCTGGTGCTAATTAGTCTAGACTTTATTTATGAAAAGCTAAATAATTACAATTTATCCTAAACCCCATACTCCACTTGAAGATACTATACGAGGCTACCTATTCTAAATATTTTGGCATGTTCCTACTCTAATTAAATAATTTCTATTCTATATTCGATCAATGAGACAGAGTAAGACTGTAAGACAACATGCATACGAGTCGAAAACTCCTCTCATTCGTCAGAAATCCGCAGTTTATTTATAACAATGGGAATATTGTATTTAACGTATTTTAAAATATTATTTGATAAATTCACTTTTTTGGAATAGGTTCGTGGATGCATTGATACCAACTGTTGCTAGTCTGCACCCTATGACCGTGATTAACCATCTCCACGCTTCTTGCGTCAGTCAAGTTGAATCCGCTAATACTTTGAAGACGTCTAAGAACGTGGCGCTTTTAACACAGCCCAGTGGTGAAGGCGAAGATGTTAGAACGGATTATCACGAGGAGACGCTGAAAACCCAACTGCAGGCAGCTATAGTTTTACCTAAGGTTAGTTCTGGAAATATGCTTCTAGTATTTAGTAAAATACATAAGTTATCATTTATGTTACGTCACGACAAATCGTCGCTAGTGCAATCTATCATTTAACCCACAGAAATGTCGAAATGAAAAAAAGACTCAGTACAGTAACAAAATAAACCAAAAACAAAACTTCTAAGTAGTAATGAAATAAATGAAAAAGCACTGTTTAAAGATAGATTGATAGATAGATAGATATTTTACATGTTGTGCAGTATACTGTACATACTGACAAAGTGTATTAACCTTAGATCATATATATTACATGGATACCGCTATACCATAAGAACTTATAACCGATACTGTTTCAAAGATGTGCAACGTACTTTTTCTCGTTATCCCTTTCGTGAGTATGCCATCTTCAATGTCGCAATCTTTCTCTGTACCCCCCCATTGTCGTGCAAGCGCAGTATTTGTGATACGTAGTATTTTTATTTTCTTGGCCATTTGTCGCATGTGTCATTGGTCATTCAACTAAATTTGAACAAAACCTTTTAAATGAGCACTATTTAATAAGCTTAAATATGTGAGGAAGGGCTTTATGTTATCGTTTATAGAAAATTTCAAATTTACTTTCTTAAATCGTGCATTACATAACAGCAGTTTGAATTTCACGCTTGAACGTGTTTCAATTTCGCGAAGTTTTAAGCCAATCATCAGCTAAGTGATATAGATCTAGCGAGGTAGATAAGGAACTTCGTAAGTCGGAACGAGAAGAAGCAAAATAATTTGTCTGTACTATGTTGGAAACATAGTTGTGAACCTAACGCGGTATCCATGTAATGTATATGATCTAAAGTAATTACATAAACGATAAATTACAACAAAAGGATGATAATTTCACTCAACATGTCAAACATTATAAATCCAAAAACTCATCGTGTAGTAAGCCTTATTCACCAACAGCGATTTTATTTTTTTCTTAAAACTATTAATATTAGTTAAACGGCGGGAGTTTATTAAAGCATTGACATCCTCTGTATATAAAACCCCTTTGATAAGGAGCCTTATTGTGTAAATCCGGCTTATATTGTTCCCTGTATCTTGTATCATGTGAATATTGTATGTTGTTTTTTCAAACATATTGCGAATGTTGTATGCAATGTTAATATTCTGTAATTACTAAAGGAGGCTGAGTCACGCCACCCGAGTCTTGCAACAATCCTAATCGCGCGCTTCTGCAGCCTAGACGCCCTCAGCCAGTCAGTGCTACTCCCCCAATGCAGCACACCAAATCTTAAATAACACTGAAAACAAGCAAAGTACCGTGAGATCGAATAAGACTGTTCTGATCTTACTCCACTTTCCACGAAGATTATATCAATATTTACATCCACTGTTTCGAATGAAGTTAGTTAATAAAACACAGTCACGTGCGGTCATTGCGTGGTTTTTGCCTAATTATGTATATGCAACTTAATATACACTAATGTCAAACCGGACAACAAGTGTAGTGCACCAAAATTACGTCTAAGGTATGAGTCATTCAACTAACTCCCGGACAAAAATAACGTAATGAACATTTTTCGAAACAATATATTTCTGATAACAAATACAACCCGGTTTAATTAAAGTATGGAAGGTTTAAACAATATATATTGTAAAAATACACATTTATGTCTTATCTTAACTTATATCAGTCATTCTTCATAATTTATACGAGGTAGTGAAAGGACAATAATGGATGGATGCTTTCCATAGGCATACGCTCTACAACAAAAATATAGTATAAATTAAAAAATTGGAAACATGTTTCCTTAGCAAGCCTGCACTGCTTACATGTTGTGTTCAAAGTGAGACCCGCTATTATTTATGCAAGCATCTACCCCTCTTCCTCATGTTTTCAGAAACATTTATTAAATGCTCGTTTGTAATATTCTCTATTTCATTTCTTGTTTCTTTCAATTGATCCATATTATGTAAACGGTTCCGATAAATTTTATTTTTTAGATGACCAAATAAAAAAAAAGTCAATCGGTGTAAGATCGGGTGATCTAGTTGGCCCACGTTCAAAGCCTATAACTCTGTTACCAATTTTTTTTTTGCCAATACTCTCTTGTTTCTCGTGCTGTATGAGCAGTAGCATTGTCATTTTGAAGATAGCCTAGCTGTAATTCATCATCAATTATTTGTTCCACAAATTCCTGTAATGTTATCTGGCTGCTGTTATGGTATCCTCAAAGAATATAGGTCCTATTATACGTCTCCTGGACATTGCAACCCATATCCCTATTTTTACAGGAGGCAATTCCGTTTCCCAAATAACATGAGAATTTTGAGCGGACCAAATCCTAATATTTCGTGAATTTACATCACCTGTTAAATTAAACCAGGCTTCGTCAGAAAAAAAGTAAGATTTAAAACATCGTCATTCCTTAGATTTGCATTAAACCAATGGCAATATTCCATAGGTTTTTCGAAATCTAATGGCAGTAATTGCTGCATGATAGAAATTTTATATGGATGATAATGAAGCTTCCGTTTTACAGCTTTCTGAGCTGATCCATAAGATAAACCTACAAAAAAATTCACATTACTTTTTATAACACCATTTAGTATGTGTATTTGCACTAGTTTGTTGTGCAAGTTGCCGTAATGGCTTTCCAGGGCTGTGATCCAAACGAGCACGTACGTCTTCCACCACATTTTCGGTTAGAACTGATGGGCGACTTAGTGACTTTCCCTTCAAAACACTTCCAGTTCCTTTGAAGCGATGGACAACCCGATGTCGAAAGAAAGTTTTATTAGCAATTTGCGCTTCTGCAAATTGATTTATAAATTCTTCAGCACAAAGTACAGCTGAATATATCCACTATCCATCACCTCCTCGCTCACCATTTCAAAAGTATGCTTCCAAAATAAATTTATCTTGATCCAGTGTAAATGGTATTTTGCCAAAAGAAAAAAAACACGTTACGCTCTCAATGCAAAATGAAGGCGTGGTCTTGAGAAATACTGTATGTGAAAATTAACAAACAATAATACGGAATGATTAAATAAGCAAAATTCAAACACGAAACGCTGGGCTATGTAGAACATATGTCACAAACAAATAAAACAAATGTCTTGCCTTACGTAATTTACATCACTCCAACTCATTTGAAACGTTGGGCTGTAAATGACTACTGCCGCACTCTAATGGAAATAAATATTGTATATTTACGCCAAGATGTATACCTTTTTCATTTCAGGTTAATATAACTATGTTACAAGTATCAATCGTAGAAGAGATAATATCATTTAGCGCCTTGGATAACGTCAGGGATTTAACCTGCGTCTCATTGTTTTCCGTTTGCTTCGATAATATAACAGCCAAATTTCATTCAGATAACCAAGTAAGTCTGTTATTTTTTTGTAACATCACAACTGCTTCGATAAAAAACTTTTTTGTTTATTTTCTTTAGACAAAAGAAGTATTACAAAAGTATTATAGACCTGCGGTAGTACAAACAAGCAAGAAAGGTGCCAAAAAACATTTCCTCAGCCTCCATTCGAACACCAGCGCCGATACCATAAGAGGCGAACCGGTTTTCGTGGAGACCTGCGAGCAACAACAGAAACAATTGGTCGTTTGCCTGAACATCGGTAAAGTTCACGCGCAGCTGCGCAGATTGAAGAACGAATGCTCCGTGCTAGACGACGCTGTCATAACTGCTATCCCCGGTTATTATTCGAAAGTCTTGTTTACTTCCGCTAAAGTTAGAAACATCAATCGAGGTGTCGATTACTATTTGCAACCCCATCCGTTAGAAAGCGCCAACGCACCTCACACGGAAGAAATCAACAACGAGGAGAAGCTGGGATTCATAATGTTCGAAAGTGGCTTAGAAGGCGTATCTTTGAAGGTGAATTATCACTTAATTCCATCAGTATAGTTTTGACACATTCTCGTGTGTGTCTGTTTTCTTTAGATTGTCAAAAAGTTCCAAAAGGAATCGCCGGAAGCTAACTCCGAAGAAAAGGCGGAACCAGAAGCGTCTGATCCGCCCAACAAAAGCAAGGATGACGCGAATTCCACGCCCAAATTCAACGAAAGCAAATCCGCGACGAAAGTGGAAGTGAAAGGGAGTAGGAGCCAATCGACGATGACATCGCAAAAGAGTGGGGATAGAACTTCGATCCAATCCGAGGCGAAGGAACCAACGGAGGAAACGGAGACCAAACAACAGCAGGTGGTGGAGGTGAAGAAGGATTCCAGCAATGTGATTTCGTGCATTATTGAATTGAAAGTCGTCTGGTTTAACTTCGCAGCGCCTCCTAGGACGCCAATCACAAAGAAAATAGATTATACCAGGTAAGAACAAGTAACATATTTCCACTGGTGTTTTTTTTATTATTTCATTTCGCTTTTACAGATTGGATTGGAACCTACTAAGTACAGCGTCTCCCGCCATCAATGCGTGGATGAATCCCAGCAATCGCTTGGCAATTAGAGTCGTGCATATGATGCGGAGTATGTATAGGCGATCTACGGCGATCGTGGCTTGCTTGATGTCTGAATCGTTGGACGTGTGTGGTAGCTACATGCCTACAAAGGTTAGTGTCACTCTCAAACGTAATGTAACGGTTTCAGGGTTCAAATAATTGACATAGGTGTTGTATTAAACGAAAACTTGCACACCTAAATCTGTTAAAAATAAAATAACACTAACATAAACACTAAGAATAAATAACTAGAGCACTGCTGAAATATTTAATAAACTAGATTCCCTTAAACACTACTTATTTATATTCGCAATTTATATACAATATTTGTTTCCACTGTTTATATTTACGACTGTTTCCATTAAAACTGTCTTGACCTCGTTCAGAACGGTCAACATCTTTCCAGAAAGTTCTAGTACATTCGCGCTAGAAACTTCGATTGCGTAGCGATGAAGTCTACTACAGCAACCTCTATTGAGCGGTTTAATTATGTTAGATGATCTCTGCTATACAAGTAGTGCCATCTGTTAACACAGCTGGAAACTTAATTGAAACAGGTGCGCCTATCTCCGGAGAGGATTACGATAATTGCCACATTAGTTTCTTCACTTTGTTCGTTTAAGTTGATTTTGCATGACTGCTATTTTATCGCTTATTTGTTCAATATTGAAATTATAGCGATTTTATTCTTCGTTTCTAGATGTATTTCTTTATTTTATTTTCATTTCATTCATTTTTTTCTTAAAAATCTCACGTCTAAGGTGTTTAAGTGTTTTAAATTGCTTAGGCGATACATACACCTTTAAAAAAAAGTATTGTGACGTTTTCGCGGTTCTAATAATGGATACAGACGATACATTAAATAAAAAATATTTATTTCTACATTTAAGTCTAATTAAAATAAAATAGCACTGATTTAAAAACTAATATTAAGTAACTAGGGCACTACTAAAAACACCTATTTTACTAAATTCACTTAAATACTACTTTTTATATTTATTTATTTCCACTATTTATTCTACATTGATTGATTCACTCGATGAAGTATACAACAGCGCCCTCTATGAGCGTTTCACGGGTGCGTTAACAGTTATGTGGCGGGAATTCAAAATACTTATATTTTAATGATAAGAAAACCAACAGGTAAAAACTCAATCAAAATCTACATGTAATTACTGGCTGACATGTTTCGGCTGATTAGCCATCTTCAGAGCCTTGTTAAAGCAGAAGCAAACATTTAAAAGAGATAGGTAAGTTAAATATATTAAAACCTGTATTTACCTGTTGGTTTTCTTATCATTAGACATCCCTCAATTTGGACATAACCATATGCTTATATTTTGTTGTATAATACTTTTTGTGGATTGATTTATACGTAAAATAACAAATAAAATATCCATGAAGAAAACTAGTGTAAAGAAGTGTAACGTAGAAAAAGGTAATAACAACAATATTAGAACGAAATATTTTATTCACTATTCAACTATGTAGCTATTTATCTTAATCAGGCTATTTATCTTTGATATTAACAGACTTTGTAATTTCAATTAAGAAAATATTACAAACATGAATAACTAAACGAATATATGATGGACAAACCTTTATCCTAATTTTCTTGCGATTAACATTTTTTTTACGTCGCTTTTCAACCGATTTATACACTAGTCTTCTCGTTCAGTATTTTGTTTGCTATTTTTAATTTACGACAAATTTACACGAAATGTATTACACAACAGAATATGAGCCCTCTAAACTCTCGCTGCAGTGTCCCCCACCCACTGTAAATGCACATTTAATTATCTACGATAATATCCGGTCTGCTAGAGCCGTTGGAAATTCAAATTCAAAATGTAATAGGCACGCGTTACAGTATTTATATCTTCTTATTCAGTGTTTTTTCCATGTAGTGTTTGTTGTATTATGTCTTTTAGTATCTCTAGAAATTGTCATTGTTTCCATTATCTCCTGTTTCATTTTCATATTTATTTTTCCTGATTCTCTAACTCTTAGGTATTATGTTGTAGATAATGTAGGTTATTTCTTGAATCAGCCAGCAGGAGCATGCCGTCTGGGAATACTAGTTATACGTGCTGCATTTGCTAATGCCTTAGTTCAAAGCCCTCCTTATTTCTTTGCCTCCATTGTTGCTTGAAAGTAGCGTTGAAAATGTTAGCGGGCTGTTCTACTTCTATGTTTGTTACAAATTCTTTAGACTTTTCATTGTTTGTTCTTGCTATATTGATAGTTTTAATTTTTTTTTCCTTTGTGAGACAAATTAATCTCACAAATATAGACTCATAACATTTTCAAATAGAACTCGTAACTATCCCACAAAGATTTCAAAAACTCAAAAGAAGGAAAAAGTTACACTGTCATTTCAGCTGCACTCGCTGGCAACAGAAAGTGTTTTTGTGTTTTGTATACGAAATATTCTATATAATATATTAAAAAGCTAGCAATAAAGGATCTTGCAATCTGAAGAATCAGTTTACGCCAATTCATGTAGCTAGCCTAGAAAAGTATATAGTTATCCTTAACTATTACTAATATAGAGAAAGATGAAACCCAATATCATGGTTGTTTTGCCCAAAGAAATATGAGTTATCAGATTTGAATTTGTCTATTTGACGAATTAAACTAAGTTTACCTCTGAATGACATGATAGTCCTTTTATTTCCATTAGTAACTAATTTATGTAATGTTGTCTAATTTTTCGCTGTCTTAAAACGTAGTTGAACTTATTTCAGTAATCAGATAAAATGGTACTAAATTTAAGTCATCAGCGTAGAGGAGTACATCCTTTGTGTGTACCATATTTAACAAATTAACTGCGACTATTTATGCAACCGGAACGACAAATACTGCGTACCGAGCAATTAATAATTCAGAATTGTTTGCAAATATGTCCTAATTACTAATTCAGTGTGCTGTAGCTTCAATTGCAATAATCGAAGATTTGTGGAGCTCAGATTCGCATTTAATTTGCTAAAGATGGTACACAGTTAGGTAGGTAGGTAGGCCTAACAACCTTCTTGAACTAATATCAATTACAGCAGGTTTAGATTTGATATTGTTACTAGTTATTTGCTGGCGCTGATCTAAATAACTTTGAAGTTATTAGTTTATACAATAAAACGGAATGATAGTGGAAGGCCAGCTGTAAAACAGCAAGAATAGGGGACACAATAGACCTCTTAGGTCGCAGTGTGACATCACTCTCCTCACATACATACAAAACGGAATGACGGACACAGTCAAAAGCTTATTTAAGGTCGTATCTGTTAAGCAATAAAGCATATTGGTGTAAGCTAAACCAAATACAATATAAATATATATACGTGCAAAGAATAGTTCCGCTGGCGTACTATAGATGTCACAGCTAGGCTGATTTTAGAAAAGTGTACGACCAAGCAAATATTAAACGTGATCTGACGTGGTTAAACCTAAGTGAAATTTTCCGTTGCACAAACGCGTAAAAATATAAGATAACCGAAGAGTCGGTGCGAGACGGATGAAAGGATCGAACAAGAAAATGTCTTTGTCATTTTGCTTAAAATGTAACTTAAAACATTACAGTACAAGTTTCAGTCGCAGGGTCGTTTACAAAAAAATAGTTGCCAACATGTTATATTTGATTGCACTTTTAAGGTATTTTCCTCAATTTTGTTTCTATCCAATTAAATTGTGCATATTATTAAAGTAAGTCTATTCTGATTTTTTTCAAACATGTATTACATTAAAAATTATTTTCGTTTTTGTTTCTGGTCACAGATGTTTTAAGTACATTATATCCGTAAAAATAAATAAAATAATACTTTAGCGGCGAAGATAGTTAGAATGCTTTAATTTTCCGTTTTAAATAAACACGTTGTAAATAAACATTTCCCACAGCATGAATTCTTGGAACACGGCTTTTATTTTCTAACTTTCCCATTTCAGAGCCGGTACAATAAATTGACACCTTTATCGAAAACCCTTCAAGACGATCCAAGCTGTCAACTGTGCTCCGTTCTTCAGAAATACTACATGGAATCAGATCCTGCCGTGATCGAAGCCAATCTGAGAGAATCAGATCTGCCGCAGCTGTTTACTCTGAGACAGGTATTTTTAAAATATTTACTATTGCGCGGCAATTTTAGGTCGATGACGTGGAAACTAAATGACCTGTCCTTCAAAAGAGATAATTGCACTTTTTTTTTCACAATTATAAAAATACTGTATAGATGTTGCAGTGGAAATTTGAATATTTACTATCAAAATCAAATCTAGCTGATTAAAGCAAAAGGAATCAAAAACCTAAAATCGCCGCGTAATATTGATAAGCAGAGAGATTAAATTAAATATTTTATTTTCGCTACTCTTTAGGGTGTTATAGTGTTGAGCAGACAATGGAAAACCAACCTCTACACACCACTTTTACCACAGCACAACATAAAATCGAGAATAAAACCGTTCAACGTGACAATAGCTGTACCGGAAATACAACAGGAGGTATGTGTGTTTTTTTTTTTTGAGATTCCTTTTTTTTTCAATTTTCGGCATGTTTGTATCGGAATTTATAACTTTATAGCAAAACTTAGCCGAGGTATATTTTCCTAGCACCTAGAATATTTAATCTGTTCTTGAAACTTTTCTTTTACAGCTGTCACCCTCTAGTTCTAGCGATCGGCTAACAGATGGGACAGCGAGCGTTATAGACAGTAAGGATATTACACGGTCGAAGGTGCTTTTTTATGGGGGATATACATTTATATATACATATTTATAATTCTCATGCTTATTATACGTGTTCTTGTGCTACTTTTAACACATATCACCTTGTGTTATAAAAAACATCTTAATTTGTGTTATTTAATCGCCAGTAGGATTTAGATCAGAACGTAGTGAGGCGAAATATCATGGGATTCTGTGTTAAAAACATATATTCTTGTATAGAATTTCACAAACATTGTGTAACTGGCACATTTATATGAATTATTGACCTCCGAATTTGAAAAAAAAAAAAATAGAAAAGCGTGTTTGCGAGCTTCCTGGTGACTAACAAGATTTCTCTTTTTTCTGTTTTTTATTCTCGGGGGTGTTGGCAGGATGTGTGTTTGACAGACGGTGAGCAAAGCGGTAATGAAGATCCTGATATAACAGACGAACACGCTCAGCTACTGCACTCTGGCATCATTCTTAAACCTCACAAGACCATTGGTACGTCTAAAGGCCGGTTTTCCTATATATTTTTTTTTTTTCGATTTGCATGCAAGATCATAAAAAAAAAGTTTATTTTATCTTTTTCTGATATGTTGTTTAGGGATTCATATAAATCCTCTTTTTTTCTCTCTCTCATTAAATGGAATATACCATTATTAATTACATTTAAGGAATCTTTGGTGACGTAAGTAAAAAGACTGATATTTTGATCTAGATCATTATATTATATATGACAGAATTCATAGAATCTTTTTTTTTTTTTTTGCCAGAGGGTTATTATTATATTAAATTAAATTCCTGAGTATAGTGGCCTAATTTTTTTTTTAATTTATTTTCATTATCCTTAAGTTGACGATGATTCCAAGTTTAATTTAATTACATTAAACATTACAATAAAAATTCAAACTGTTTATAAAAAGATGAATTAATCATCGAAATGTTAAGGATAATGTAATTTAATACTCAGGAATTCCATTTTAATAGAATTCGTAAAGCAATGTTTCATCTTTGGTCTTCCTCAGGCTAACAAGATTACTAATTAAAACATATATAAGTAAAAAAATAGGATACTATTTAATAAATTACTATACTGGGTGAGTTTTTATCTTGAGACAACGGAATAGCTCTGAAACACTGCATCAAATCAAAAAGATCTTAATAAGATTTGTTATAATGTATGGGGCTCACTGAATGGAGCCGAACTCGATCCCCACCTCACCCCCCAGAGTGGGAGGGGGAACAACTTTGAAATCTTAAATAGGAACCCCCATATTGTATTGCAGACTCGGATTCTACGCCATCAAGTATGTTGTTTTTGTTTGAAACTTTTTTTTCGATTTGTAACAGATTGCGCTGCAATCGCAAAAAACATGATTGTGAACGTCTAGAAAAAATACACAAAAAAGAGAAGCAAGCAAACATGATTTTGTGTTTTGTTATTTTAACATTAAATAACATTTCAAAAAGCCATGTGTTCGAAACTGTGCCCCTTCACTTCGATACATTTATTTATTCGCAAATTGGAATGCTATTCAACGATACAAAACCGTACTTTATTCAGTACTTGACAAGCTGTGAATACTTACACATTGTCCGATTTCCATTTAGATTATTAATTATTAATCCAATAGAAATTAGTTAGTGTTGAATATTTGAACGGTAATGGAGGCTATAACATTACATGAGAGAATTGAAATGATATATGTATATCTATGGCGAAAGTGGTAGGAATATCGATGATGCTGTTAATCTTTATTCACAACGTTTTCCCGACAAGGTGCGATCGCACGCTTCTTTTTACCGAGTCGTTGATTTCAAAGTTGTCCTCCCCCCACTCTGGGGAGTGAGGTGGGGGATCGAGTTCGGCATCATTCAGTGAGCCCCTACATTATAACAAATCTTATTAAGATCTTTTTTTGATTTGATACAGTGTTTTAGAGATATTCCGTTGTCTCAAGATAAAAAAACTCACCCTGTATAATACAAAATGTCCACTCCCAAAAATATAGCAATAAACGCAATTAAAATTAATGTGTACAGGATAACACACGAATATGCGATCAATCTAGGCTACGAAAATAATAAAAGACCTTTTATACTAAACATGCATTGTTATCTCCCTCTAAAAAGGAAACATAGTTGAAGCGCTTTTTGTACGTCTGCTTGACCCTTCGAAATACCAAGAATTAGCGACAAATGTAAACGGTTATACCCCCATAAATCTTATCAAAATTTAGTGGTGAAGGGCACCACTTTCCGAGTCAATAAATTCTTTTTTTTTTTTTTCATATATATAATTTCGTATGTGTAACTCTTTCGGTGATTGTACATTTTTCACTAATTCACGATTTTCTATATTGATTTTATGCCTGGAATCGTTTATATGTCACGCAGCGCTGAATGATTCAAATTTCCCATTGCAATAACTTGCTGTGTATTCCTTAAACCTAATTCCGATCACACGTTCTGTTTCTCCAATGTAAAGATTTATCTTTCGCGTCGCCTAGAAGATTTCTCAATGTGTTACGTGAGAGGAAGCAAATGTTCAAATTTTGTCCTTTCAATGTCGCCTAAATCTTTTGAAATACGATGGAAACGTAATTTAACTTTTTGTCTTAAAGCCTCCTTACATAGTGTTTATTGGATTTTCTTTATACTCCGGACTAAATCTATAGACAAGTACCCATTATAAATCGTTTCCTTTTTAATGAATTGAAATTCTTTGACAAATCTCCCCTTAAATATAAATTTCATGATTCATGACCATTTTATGTTGTCCACAGTGATTTGACTCGGCCATTATGAATCTATTTGTATTGGTTTCTTTCCTGTAGATGTCCATTTCTAATTTATTATTGTTTCTTATCACGAAACTATCTAGAAAAGAAAGTTGGTTGTTAATTACATACTATCGAATTTTAGTTTTAAGTCAAAATCCCAGGATATAGATAGTGACTGGTACTTAAACCTACATATTAAAAGACGTAGTAGTGCAGCTCATTAACAATAGCTTTGGTCAAATTTGCCTTATACAAAAGTCACTAGTTTTCGAGATATTGATTTTTTGTGTATTTCTACTTGTTAATCTTCTTCGCTAATCCCTTGCTCTAGTTGATTGTGGATTTTCGACCAATGATGTAAATTGATTATAACTCTCTCTATTAAACTCATCAGTCCATAAAATCCTCAACAAGTAATGTCCATCTTCTATGTCGGCATACTATGTTCGGATTAATACGTTCGGCTTAGTAAAGATTATTTCAAATTTTTCTTCACAAGTGGAATTATTACCTTCTCTATTTTTATTACTTTGAAGTATTTGGGTTAATTTTTGATGCATAATGTGTGTTAACATCTTAAGAAAACGCTTGCAACAACATAACTATGATTGTTTTAATTTTCTTAATCTTCACATCTTTGATAACGATGCAATATCTATAAACTATCAATCATCTATTTAGTCATCAACAGATTCCTTAAATGTTTTACTAAAAAATATGTTTTATTTGGGAATATAAATTATCCTACTGAATAAATAAATATGATTGTTTTGCTTAAGTATTAGAGAAAAAATATCGTGTGCCTAAAATTTTGGTTGGAATTCGATAAACATTCCAGTAGCTTAAATGCACCACATATTTAAGCTATCTACACCGTGATCAAATGAAGGAGTTTGAAATTGGTATCATTCGTGCCTTAGATCGATTATAAACTAGTTCATATTTCCCTCATGGATTGGCTATTTGTCATCTGTCTTCGTACCGTTTATTAATCGTGCTGTTAACATTGAACATGTCTAATAAAGCAAGAAGTTCTGATGGGTCAACTGCACAGTAATACCAACGTAATTTTTCTATTGCCAACTTCAGATACTTGACTTTGATCACTCCGTAATATTGGCCTTATAAAATTCTATTCGATTAAAAACAAGAAGTTTTATAGTTTCTCTGGCGACTATGCCTTCAATCCTTTAAAAGCAATTACCATGTTTTAGTTGGTTAAATTAATTCATTCCAAAATGGAAAAATCTTTGTGTTACCTACACAATATTGTTAACAGTTAGTATAATCATACTCTTAAGTTCTCAGCTTAACTACTCAATTATTGTTCCAATTTTACCAACATGAAAAAATCCGTTAAATATTCCGTAAAAAAATCATTATGAACAGGTTCATGTAGATTCTTTTATTATAGCATTATTAGAAACGTTAATTGCAGAAACTTGCTTTTATGTACTTGACTACAATTACTTAAGGATAGCTTATGTTTCTCAAATAATACTTAAAAATTGTTCAAGTCAAAGTCATAAAGTCTTAAGATACCTTCTATCAATTTCATTGTTTGAATTTCAAATGACGATACTTTTTCTGCATTGTGATACTATATCAGCTCTTTAATTTTAACGTCTAAATTCAAAATAACTCCTATCAATACAAGTTCAGCTTCTTCATTAATATTATATTTTAGATGACCCAGGTCTTACAAATTCTTCAGCCAATTTTGTTCATCAAACAAATCTCTTAATTTGGTTTCAACTTTTATTTCCATTTTCAGTTTAACCACTTAATCTAACACGCTAATATAATACTTATAGTCCATTCAGCACATGCACATGTATTTTTTAATGGTAGAGTAACTTCCCTCTGATTTTATACGCTTTTTAGTTAGATACAAGTTACCGCGCCATAAAGTTATTTAAAAATGTTATTGCGTGACGTGACGTAATTCGTTTTCTCTTTATGGCGCGGTAATCTGTTATAGAATTGCAATTTGTAGCTTAATAAACTGCGTCATGTAGTTAGTAATACTAGCGATAGTTCGTTAAAATGTTACATTTTAAATGGTCCGTACTTTGAGAAAGAGGTGGGATTTTTTTTTTCTTGTAGGGAAATTACCTTACTGAATTTAAAATAAGTCATATATATAGGAACGTATGCAGAGCATTACCTGTTTTACTAATACCACTACAATAAAGCTAAAAAAGGGGCTGCGTGATATACAATTATCTCTGTCTAATAGTGTAACGTGATATTTGAAGTATGAATATTATTTAATATTATATGCTCCTGCAATAGCCTCATCTTTCTGCCTGAGCCTGAAGGTGGCAAGTTTCGCTCGAAACATGTAGCCGTTTATAGATTTTATTAAATAAGAATGGAATGAACAACATTTATTTTGCATTTGAATCTTTGAATTAATTCACTTGAAGGCTTGAGGCTTCTTTTGCGATTTTGTAACATATAATCCACAAACATAACAAAAACTGTCAGGAGAATTTTTACAGCTCTTGCACGGTTTTCTATTCTTGATAATCACACGCTGTACAACATGTGGAACAGTGCTTCATTTTTTTTTCGTTTGTATCTTGTCAGGCCGCGTCAACAACTAAACATTGACATTGGCACTGTAACTATTAAAAAAAAAAAAATAAGTCACAACCGTTTGTTGTGCAAATGTATGTAAACTACCAATTGCTTCTTCAATTAAACTATAAAGAACAATGATTCTACTCACCCAAACGAGGTGATTGAAAAGTAAAATGAAACAGCAAAAATGAATAACGGAAAATTAACTTTTTAAACTGAACGAGAGAAAAAACAAATAAATTTTCCTAAACAAAAAAAAATAATTGATCTTATATCTATAAAGTGCACACTTTAATATACCAACAATTATTATAATAAAAGTTCCTTGGTAGACTAAATAAATTACAGAAAAGTTAAACTTAACAAAATGAAAATGCATTACAAAATGGCAACAGAGATTTAAAAACACGTCTACTCACGTCAATAGTCGAACAAGAAAGTCCTTAACAAAACTCCAATACCGTAAAGTGGGGCAATTCCGATCTGATTTATGTACTATTTCTGAGCTGCAATTATTATTATTGATCGAAAAAAATTGAGAAAAATTATATATAATCATTCATCTTTTAGCTACACATACCATCATGTATATTAACCCAATGTATTAAAACACTATTTTTCTTAATACATCAAGCGTGATCGGTTTAGCCCCATAATAGGGGGCAATTCCAATCACCCATCTATTTTCTTATAAAAACCGATTTGAAAGCTACATGAAGTAAGTACAATAACAAAAATTTGAATTTAAAAAAAGGAAACCTACGGAAATAACAGAAAATATGTATTATAGAAATGATAAACAGATAAATAATGACATAAACTGTAATAATTCAATACTAAAAGTAAACCAAAATTTCATTCAACGCGCTTCCCTCTAAGTTCAAAAACGTACCTTCTCCTTCTATGACCAGCTGGATAATTTGGTTTTTGGAAATTTCCTAAATTTCGTCAACTTGGAGAAATACAAAAGTCATCTTTTCTCTTCCTTAGAAACTACCGGTTCTTTAAAGTATTCTGAAGTAATAATAATAATAATTCATGTCTTCGCATCCCCCAACAGCTTTCGCCAATTACAGGGTAATGAATATGGCACCTCATTGTTTTCTGATGCTTTCATAATGGATGAAGTGCTCTATTTTACTGTCCTGATAGCGCTTTGGAGGTATTTGGGGTTATATTGCTGTCTCCCGCCAGGCGGACATATTTTTATTTTATAGTTTCTCACCATAATTATCAATAAAACCAACGTAGAAACATGAGTATGTCATATTTCTACGTTGTTCTATGAGCATGTTCTTTGTTCTTTTACTTTTCAAACTGATCGGTATTACCATGAGGTGTTAATTTTCCCCTTACTCTCTTGTTATTCCAACACTTTCATAAAGTCAAAAAAAGAAACGGCGAAGAATGAATGACAATTGATTCTTTTCACCTTATCCCTTTTCGAAAATTCGCTTAGTCCTAGTGGGATTCCCCAGTAGTAGTTTGTTTCCGTCTGTATGAAATATTACTCGTTGTCATTCCATCGGAAATTATTTTTTTAACACAGGAAACTTTAATGCAATACTTAAAAAGCCAGTTAGTTATCTATGTTATAAACAAAGTTTATTAAATGACTGTGTTGCAAAACTTTCTTATCCTTTCCATAGATGCCAGACTAAATAATTGCCGTAAAATCAGGATTGATCGATTTTACCCCATGCGATCGAATTTGCCCCACTCTACGGTAGTTTTTCTTACAATAATCCCTCTCTCAAACAATATTAAATCCGTATTAAATCAGCACAAGCAACCAATAGACCATTTAATGAATGGAATAATAAAAAAAACAAACTTAACACTAAATAAATTAAAAATCATACATAACTCTTAACTAAAATTGCTCAAAACAAAATCTATTTGTGAAAATTCTCGGTAAATTAAAAACAGCTGTTTAAGCAAAGAAAACAGCCATAACAAGCAAAAATATGCAACTTAAAATACACTCAGCGAATTGGGTTGTCTAACCACAGCAATAGTATCCGTTTTTTTTTTGGCTTCAACAATCACCTCAATTCCTACTCTACGAAAAATAAAATAAATAAAATCCACCTCTTGTTAAAGTCGAGGGTAAAATGTGACATTTTACCGAACTACAACTGCACCGTGTAGTTTACGAGAAAATACTTGCTTTTATAAGAAGCTTTAAATTATTTCATCGTTGCTTACCAACGAAAATAGGTTTATCGGCTCGTGAGAATGGCCTGCCGCTAAATTCGCCCAGGATGTCGAATTACATGGAGCCCATGCTTTCACCGCAGGTGGCGGTGGTTTCTGGCGGTGTAGAAAGCCTCTTAACGTCACCCAGCCCACCGAGTAAGTAATAGACAAAAACTAGTTAGATAGCGTCATTTCCGCTTCGATTCGACGCCTTAATATCGTCATGCGCTTGCTAACTCTAGCGCTTGGTAATAGTGTTAATAGCGGAGATTAGGGTGGCGGTATCGCTTCGCTTAATCGGTGATTGTGGCTTTACAGTAACTCAGAAAAAGCGCAAGAAAAGTCAGGGTCACGTGCCGTCGAGCAGCAGGGCCAGTGTCGTACTGCCGCTGTTGAACGGCGCTAATCCGTTCTCGCAAAAGAAACTGCACGACGATAATATCTGTAAGTCCCCGTGTACAATAGCTTGTTCAGCTTTTTATGTTTTACTAACCCTTTAGTATTAGAAGGACGGTAATGTAGTATTTTTTTTTTGTTGGATAGAAATTAATTTACTTGAAAACGATCCTTGATATATGTTTTTTTTTTTTATTTTTGTGGGAAATGCTGAAATCATTTTACTCCACGACAAATGTCGATTAAAACTGTTTTGATATGATCAAATTTTGTTTATAATATGATATACCGGATGTCACAGTCTATAACCTATTTATTTATACATATTTTTAAAAAAAATCTGGAATGTAGTATCTACCGAAAATCTACGATTCTCTAACATGTAAAAACAGGTAAAATTCTAGCATGTAAATGTTATTGATTATCAAAAACCTTTTTCACAAACATTTTATTATTTTATGCAAATATACACTAACGGTCATTGAAGTTAGGACAACCAGTAAATTACTGCTAAGTACATAAATAAACACGACAGGAATTTGAAAGAAAAAAAAAATGTATTCGTAGAAACGAAAATATAAACAAATAACAAAGAAGAAATAAGAAATAAAATAAAACATTACACTATAACTATACTTTCTTCTCGTCGAAGAATCCTCCTTTGGCTTTTCAATACAACCCGTGGCCCCACTGACCCCGTGGACCATTCGTGGCAGCACCCAGAGTTTCCTGGGAAATATTGTTCCATTCGGCTTGTAGAAGTCACCGCACGGGCACTTTCGAAGTTGGGCAGACTTTCCGTACTCCTACTGTCATGTGCTCTTCCCATAGTAATTCGATAGAGTTCAAATCCGGTTTCTACGAAGGCCAGCGTATGATTTCCAAAACATTAAGCTCTACTTGAAACGTGTGTGTCATTCATTCATTCATTCATTATTAAGTTAGGGTCGGCACCTAGAATCTGGGCGCTTGAGCTAGGTGCTCATTGTACCATCCCTATTAAGTCTCTTATTTCCACTCGAGCAGCTTGGTGTTCTCTATAAAGCCCAGTATCTTGCTCAGTGGGAACTTGAGAACCTTCGAGGGCTCCAATAGATCTCTCCCGAAATATTTCTGCCTGAGTACCTTCAATTCCTTACAGATTACGTGTAAACTCGTTTCCTCCTGCAATTCGGATCTTCTGCACCACGATTCGCTTACTCGACTTGTGTTGTGTAGATGCTTTTTCAGAGGACAGTGTCCAGTTACCAGCCCAGTAATGATTTTAGCTTCTTTTTTGCTGCGCCTGAATAGGTTACCAGAGAATCTAGCATCCCCTTCCCCTGTTCGTGTTTTAGTACGAAGTTGACCTTCAGTCGACCTCTATTTCTTTGTACTTTCTAACCCAGTCCAGATTTCCCTTCTTGCGGAATCCTTAATAATCCCACATACGGGCTCTGGACCTGCCTGTTAGAGCCCTCCTTGGCTAGTTCGTCGGCTATTACATTGCCCTTTATGTCCTCATGTCCCGGCACCCAAATGAGAGACACCGTGTAGTCTCGTGTCAGTGTAGTGAGGGATTGTTTGTAGTCTCTAACTAGTTTTGACCTAGTTACGGGGTTCGAGACTACCTTGATGATAGCCTGGCTGTCAGTCATTATATTAATTTTCCTCCTATATGTAGCCCCCTTTTGCAATCATTTCTGCACAGGCTGCAAGGGCGAATGCCTCTGCCTAGAAGACCGTTGTATGCTTCCCCAGGCTTAGGGATATCCTTTGATTAGGACTGGGCCCACAAATACCGGCTCCTGTACCCTGGCTGGATTTGGATTCGTCCGTGAACCAGTTATCCATAGCAGTAATCTCACTACGTGCCTGGTCTCTGTTCGGTATGGAGATTTTCACCTTTTCAGTGAAGATAATTTCGGATGCCATACTGTCCGTGGGCATTTGCAGCAATCGTGCCCGTAATATAAGTATGCCTTCCCACCCTGTAGTTGGGATGACACAGGTTGTTGGCTTTCAGTCTAAACATCGCATTCATTGCCTCCGCTCTCACATAAAGCTCCAGCGGGGGGAAGGTCTCCAAACAAGCGGTCCCTGTGCTGTTAATTGCACCAGTGATTTCCAGCAATGCCTGTCGCTGGACAGCTGTTAACAGCTTCACTGCGGAGGACACTTATGTCCTCCTACACCAGACTACTGCCCCGTACGTTATCACTGGTCTTATCACAGCAGTATATAGCCAATGGATCGCCGTCGACTTTAGTCCCCAAGTTTTACCAGCAACTCTCCTGCAGCTCCAGAATAGTTGCGTACCCGTGGTCCTTGTTTTAACTAAGTGATTTTTTCAGCTCAGTGTCGCATCGAGGGTAACATCCAGATACTTTACTTCCTTGGTTAATTGTAACTCCTGCCCAAACGGTCTAATGCCGTCCAGGTTATTGAGGTTCCTCATGTTGGTAAAAACAACTTTGTTTTTTGTGGATTAATTGAAAGTCCTTGTGAAAGGCACCATTCCTCCACCATTCGCAGTGCATTACGCATGATGCCCGCCACCACGCCCGGGAACTTCCCTTTAGCTACAATGACAATATCATCAGCATATTCCTTTGTCGTTTAATGATCTGATGAGATCATCCACGACCAAGGTCCACAGCAGTGGTGACAGTAACGTATTACGATCATCCGGTTATGGATCATTCGATTATCGAAATCGATTGTGCCCATTACTATTACCTGCTATTAGGTTAAATTATTTTTTTTCTTTAATAGGCTTATTCTAATGATGATTTCCGTCTTGAATACTTTATTGTTATTGCTTACTGTAATGTAGACATTTTTATAATAATGTTAAAAGTATTAAATATTGAAAAAAAATGATTTTTTTAAATTATACTAGTTGTCCTAACTTCAATGGCCGGTAGTGTATATTTCATGTGCATTGACTGCATTGTACACATCATCAGTATACAGGGTGTCGCACGACGAATGTCAGCGATCTATATAGGGTGTTTCTGAAATGATAGCCCAAATTGTTAAGGGTAACATAGGTCACTAAACTAAATTCAACTATAGTATTTTTTTGTCCCTAGCTATTAAAATGTAATTTCATTTTTAAAACTCATACTAATATTTCTATACATTTAATCATCAAAGCTATTTTTTTCCGAAAGGAATCAAGGACTAATAAATATAAAAAATCGTAATGCAACTAAACAAATACCCACGCACTTTAATGCGGCTCTCATACAGCTGACGCCGTGATAATCTGTATATCTTCGCTATGTAGCTTTGCCACGCACCCTTAATGTTGTGTTTTGATAACCATGGAAACGGAAACTAAGAAATTACCTTTTTGAACTCGGAAAGTTACATAGAATCCAAACAAGCAAACATATACAAGGTGTCGCACTTAAGATGTCAGACTTATTACTATCTTGGATGAAACCGGAAATAATATAATAAATATGAAAATATAAGTCAAAAAATGCAAATTTTCAGTAGATACTGCATTTTATGAAAAAAATAATGCATAAATGAAAAAGTTATATGACCGGAATCTATGAGCTCGAACACACGGTAGTTCAATAGTAAGTATGTAATAGTTGTAAGGGTATGCAAGAATTATGTAAATAAAAAAAATCTTGTATTATTTTATTAGAAAGAAGAATTTACATGCAAGTTGTGTGTGTCACTAGCAGCTATTGTTTAATTCTATCCACGACCAACTTTTCTATGACATTACTTATTTATTAATTTAGCTTCTTAGATATATCCAGCATTTTTAATCTACTTGTTCGTCTTTGATCAATTTTTTTTTTAAAATTGTAGTGCGTGAAAACTGTACTTCTAAACAAAGTTTAATTTTTTTTTTTGATAGAAAAAAGAAGTAATTGTGCAGGGATGAAAATGGAAGAAATCATATTGGACATTTTTTTACAAAAGATATATTCAAAACTTGCTAAGCAATACGCCTCATTCAGGAATTAAAGGAACCTTTCAAATAGATATTAATTGTATGTGGTTTATATTTATTTTCGAACAGTTTCGAATGATTTTCTACATTATGCTTGTATTGTGCAACTGTGAATTATACTATTTTTATTTCTTAGATATTTTTAGTAAATGAATTCGGAAGTAGTTCTTCTAATTTGCAAAAGAAGTAAGTCAAATTATTATTGTTGTGTACCTCAATGTAATCATGGATTAAAAAAAATATCCTAAAATTTCATTCCATCCATTTCTACAAGCACTTTGTGAATTTATTAAAGTCGAGGCATGTATTGACTTCTTTAATGTCAATACGACTTTAATAAATTCACAAACCGCTTGTAGAAATGAATGGAATGAAATTTTAGGATCTTTTTCGAATCGATAGGAGAAAACTGGATACAAAAATTGAAAATGGGTAAGAATCCAAATTCTTACATGAAATGTATGTTCATTACATTTCACTGAGGACAATTTTTTTAGTAAGTACTCATTGCTTGTATTAAATACACCTGTAAATAAATAAAACGGGTCTGTTCTACTCAAGAAATATATTCAAACTAAACTCTTAACAATTTCTTTACAATCTAAAATAATTCATATTCTCGTGTTAACAATATATAGAGCCCTCTTATAGGTATACTATAGTATACAATAAATGTAATAAAAATAAACCCCTTTACTACTACTCAAGGCATATCAAAAATTGGAACAGCTGCATATCTCTCTTTAGCTTCTGCTTTACTGGATTTCCATGTGCATGCAATGTCAATTTATTTAGAGGCAATCTATAATAATACAACACTGCAAACAAGAGGCATTCACTATTAATATTAATAAATAGTCATCTTACTTTCAATAAGACAGCTGAAATGTATTTGCATCGAGAGCTGTTGCCAACTTTATATTTACAATTAATATTATATACAACAGCTTTCATACAATTCATAGCAAACACACATTTAATAATATGAAGATCACTCTGTAGAGCACTTTAGTTGTAAGCACAATGCATATCTACAGTTATACTTTCTTCATTACTATTTAGCTGTCCACATAATATTACATGTCCAGCATTCAAAACCTCTTCACCTTCATACATCCTCCTCGATTTAAGGTTGTCTTCCACATATGCAAAATATTCAACGCTGGAAAAATAAATATTTTTCCAAAATACCTTAAAAACTTTCCAAACCACCGAAAACACTTACTATAAACGCGCTATAAAATGAGTATAAACTAGGTATAAACAAAGATTTTATGTCTATTTGAGAGCTTCTATAAGATACCGTTTTGGCGCTGCCATCTTAAAAATTTTTACCTATAAGTACGCCACTGTATTAAATCAAATTTCATAAAATATATCGCGCATTAATAAGTCTATAACATAGTTAGGAATCGCATTCTTCTTATGAATTTACGTTGTCTTGATCAAGTAAACCATGAATGTCAAATAAAATGTCAAAAATAACTGACAATAACCTTTTTTTATTTGTAATTAATTAATTAAATTCTCTGGCTACATGTCTTCCCGAAAACATTATACAAGACGTACAAGTTAAATTTTCTATCTTACATTTAGTCGTTCCATGATATGACACCACTGAGCTGTGCACTTTTGACAATATTTTCAGAGGCACTTGTAGAACTAATGCTTTAAGTCAACTTCTGATATGTCACTTACTTTTGCCTATTTATTCCTTGGTTTACTTGATCAAAACAATGTAAACTCATAAGAAGAATGTGATTTTTAATTTTGTCACAGAATTATTAATATGCAATATGTTTTTTATGAAATTTAGTACATGCTTGTTTCAAGTGACGCTTAATCCAGTGGTGTACTCATTACTCATATCTTTTGTAAAAAGAAAATCCTAATATGATTGCTCGCATTTTCATTTCTACACAATTACGCAGTATGCCTTGGTTTTCTATATAAAAAAAAAAATGTGAAACTTATTCAGGAAAATAATTTTTCACGCACCACAATTTTAAAAAAAGGTTGATCAAAATTTGACAAAAAATACAAACTTTGTGAGGCTGTCTCGCTTTCAAATGGGTCACACTGTAGCTTAAATATTTGAAAATTTAAATAACACATGTCGAATTTTATTTAAAATATTTATTAATAAAAAAGTTACAAGCAGATCTTTTTAACTTTAATATATACTCACACCGAGTCTCCTACAATTGAAAATGTCTCAATTAATATGTCCGGACTTGCACACCTTTATACTATTACCGTACATGCGAAATACTGAATAATCTGATTGCATTCTCAATTAATGTCAAACAAACAAAAAAACATTGAAAATCATCTAATTTCGAGTATTAACGCGTTAGGTTATGGTACTCTGCGAGAAGACAAAACCGTCGTTAACTTGGGCTCGGATCCAAGCGTCTGTACCAATTCTAGTCCCCGAATTGACTTCAAGTCCTTTGCATAAAATCGGAGGCAGAACTCACTCATCTGAAGATCTTTACAGCTGGATGGCGAAGCAAGACGCTGCAAGTGAATTAAGAGGTGGATTTTCCCGACACATTTGTAATAAACCAATCGTAAACTAACAATTTATTTTAGGATGTATGGAATCGAAAATAGATACCCTACAA
Source organism: Protaetia brevitarsis (assembly GCA_004143645.1). Classification (NCBI taxonomy): domain Eukaryota; kingdom Metazoa; phylum Arthropoda; class Insecta; order Coleoptera; family Scarabaeidae; genus Protaetia; species Protaetia brevitarsis. The sequence continues at coordinate 53,925 of RXPK01000489.1, read as the reverse complement.
ACACAATCGTCTGGAGATGAACCATTAGTAAGAGAAAGTCAAGCGGTTCTAGTTCCATTACATCAACTTCACGACTCGTGGAGACTACTAGATGCTAATCTAATCTTCCAACCTCTTCTATCCAGCTTGGGTGTTATGCCGCAGCAGCTAAAATTAACAGCCATGGCTGAAAATCGTAAGATCTGTACTTTTAAAACTCAAAAGATCTCCTCACTCCTATCTTAAGCTGCAGGAAACGATGTTACATCACTAGATGCCTTAGGGTCGAACTTGTCTTTAGTTGGTAACATGGAAACAATGAAGATAGACATAGTGGTCTCTGAGCATGGTAAAATTGATAAGAAACGCGGTAAAGGCAAAGGTAAAGCTAGGATGTTTCTTGGAGATCAATACTGGTAAATTTGAATCGAATAAATGGAAAATTTTGCTTTGATTTGAACCTTTGTAGACGAGTGTCCTGCGTTTGTTTGCGAAAAGGTCTCTATAGAATTGGAGGTGGATCGTATGACGGATATGGCAGTCAATGAGATGATTAAGACAAAGAATGTGTTGTATATTTCAAGAGGACAGTTGAAGAATCATACAAGCACCGTGTTGCATTTTAATGTGGGTAAGTTATGTTTATTTAAGATGTATTCTCATACGGAGTAGTCATGTGGGAAAAAGGTAAAAGTTAGTGTAATTATTTCTTGAAACATTGTAACTATTCGTTAGCTTTACCGTTTTTACTACTTTGTAACTTATCCTTAACCTTTGCTTCTATTGTTGCAACTGCTTTTGTGGTATCGCTATTTAAATCTGGTGATCGATCGCACATTCAAAACATTTTTTTTTAAATAAAACTTCTGAGTATTGTGGCACTTCTAATTACTTTATTTAGTTACGTTATTTAATAAACCATTATTTTGCTTCTGACTTTTCGATGGACTTTATTTTTCCATCTTCTTCAAAGATTCATGTTCTGTTTAATTATGACTTATTTTAGCTTCGTCAAAAATGGCATGAACTAAAAGAAATTACAACCTTATCTATGACTAAATTTCTAAATGCTGCAGAAATAACATTAACATCTACGTACTTTCAATATGAAAACAAATACTACAAACAAATTGATGGTCTAGCGATGTGAGCCCCAATATCTAGTGTGATAGCACAATTTGTGTTGGAAGACCTAGGGGAGACCGTAATAAAAAGACTAAACTTTAAAATTCCATTCTATAAACGATATGTTGATAACTGTATAATTATATTACCCGAAACTGACATCCACTCTACTTTAACACAATTCAATAGTTATTATCCAAAAATACAATTTACATTAGAGATAGAAAAAGATTCCAAATGAAACTTCTTAAACGTAACCATTCATAACCATGACGATATCTTGACTACGTAGGTCAAGGTATAATAAACAAATCTCATCCGGAAGATACTTAAACACTACAATGCAAATGTACCACAAAATCACAAGAAAAATGTAATCATTGCGTTAGTTAATCGTAGAATAAAACTTACTAGTCCTAAATATAGGCCACAAATTTTAAACAAAATCAAGAATATACTAAAGAATAATAATTATCCATTACATTTCATTAATAAAGTTATAAAACAACGACTATACAAATTTTACAACACCACAAAAAAAATTAAAAAAAAAAACAAATTTCTAACAATTCCATACATAAAAAAGTTAATGGAAAGAGTTACGGCTATCTTTTGCTGTGAACTGATGGTCCAAGCATATAAGTAAAGAGAAATTAAAAATGTCAAAATTAATTTAGCTAGCTCAGCAAAAATGAATTTACAAGGGCGCCAGAGATTCTTAAATCTCAGAGTAAATTTTTTAAAAATTAATAGTGGGCGTGCAAAATTACTTTCTTTAAAATCCCCAAAAATTGAAATGGCAGATTCAAAAATAAAAGAACTATTTAAGATGATATTTACAATCATTAGTTTTTTATTTAAAAAAAAAAAAAAACATTTGATACAATTTACAGGATAAATGAAAACCTTGAATATAAGATTCTGGCAAAAAACAAACCTGCATATGACTCTACAATTTAAAAAGGACAATGCAAATCCTTTAGCAAACAAAATGGTGAATTCGTTCTAGAAGGAATTTCATATACCACAAAAAATCCACGTGGTTTCAAAAATCCAAAGCAAACTACAAATTTAATTCAAATAACGTAAAGAAACAACCAAAATTAAAAATGAAATTTAAAACAAGCTCACAGCTTCACTTCACCTACCCCGAGGTGATTAAAATAAAATTAATTTGATAACTACAAAAAAAACGGAAAATTTAAACTCTAAACGCGATTACTTCTAAAACGAAAATTATTAAAAAGCCTTACATGTATTGTGCACAAATACCCAAACACAATTTAACAAAAGAATTACCAGATAGACGATTTTTAAAATACAAACAACGAACTACATCTTAAACTGAAAAGGGATTACCATATACGGTAACCGAGAGAACAAAACAAAACTCCCGCTCGTCCGTCTAGTAACTCCTTGGGCCTCTAGGTAACATTCTCATATATATGAAATTTACAATCTGCGTGCGATGACCGCAACGCAAAGGAAAAACTAGCAAATAAACTATACAATACTGGTACACGCAAAATGTACAAATAAATGAAATTAACTATACACAACTGACCAAATAAAATGATACTAAAATTAAATCAAAATTCTTAGCAAAATTTACAACAATAAGAATAGTGGAAACTCTAACATTGTTTTGACAAGGCTGATTTGGAATAAATAAAAATACACATTTAAATTTCCGAAACCCGGGGTGCCATTCCACAGCAGTACAAAAACAATAATAATCATGTTTTAGTAAAATGAAACCAAAGACACCTTTCTGAAAAAATTCAAACTTAATTTACTCAATACCATGTAATGATTGCAATGGTGTGTATGTTGGTCAAACAAAATAATATTTAAAAAATAGAGTGCAAATCCATAAATCTTCGACTAGCTTAACTGCCTTAAAAAAATATGAATATGGCCTCAATCATAAATTTAATTATGATGCAACTAAAATTTTAGCTAAAGAAAAAATTATTATAAACGTGATATGTTAGAAATGATTTATATCAAGAAAACCAAAAAAAAGCATAAACAATCGAACCGACATAGCAAATTTATCCAAAATCTACGCTTCAATGTTTTAACTTTAATTTTAATCCTTGTATTTACCTTAAACTATTGAAAATTATAAAAATAATAACAAAAAAAAATTTCATTCTTTACACAATATCCTCCTTCGAGCCAGCATGCAGTGTGTTTGTCCCATTTACAATTTTAAAATGTTTTCCTAAAATTATGACATAAAACCATGTTGGTTTATACAGAGTGTAACACAAAATTTTAATGTGGATCGTAACTTGTAAATTTAATTTAGGTAAATAGTTAATACAAACTAAAATGATTATAGACCCTACAAAAAAAAAAAATGTAATTTATTACAGATAGATGGTTTTGAAAAAGGTTTACAATAAACCGAAACGTAACCAGTTGTGGCTTTTGATTTAGTTCCAATAGAAGAAAATAAAATTAATACCTGATTATTGGCTAAAAGATACCAGAAGATAATTTCTTTATTTTCTTTCGGTGTTCCTCAGAAGTACTGATTTATTCGCTTTAGAATTTCATAGAATTTGTCACCCATTAAACTTGGTTGTTAGAGAGTTGAATGGGTTTCCGAACATTCCGATGTTTTCAATATGGATGTTACAGATTCCATTAAACTTATTAAGACTCAATTGTTTTAATACTTGTACTTTCCTTGATGATCGAATGTGGTGTACCGGTTTTTAGTTTCTGGTTCCTAGCATTTAATTTGTAATTTTGGTGGACAAAATCTTTATTATTGTTTATACATAACTCATTTGTTAATTGTTAATATGCTGTTTATGTATGTATATGTGACCTTTGTAGGTTCACCCTGTTGGTCATAAATAAATAAATAATAATTAAGAAATAGTTATAATAGTGAAAAGATTAACTTGCTAAGTTACATACTCTTCTTGCTTGACCATATACATATTTTAGGAGTTCGCTACATATCGCAGAGGGTAAACATGCCCCTACTACGATTGCTACACCAAATCAGCAACATGTACCAAAACGTAAAGGACACTCAAAACGAATTGCGCGAACAGCAGCCAGTTGAAATCCGACGACCCAAGACGAGTGCAAGCGACCATATCGACGTGAAGCACCATTCTACTTCAAGTAAGGCTCGTCGCTTAAGCCGCAAAAGGCACTTATTTTAATCCGATTTATTTCTTATTCAGCATCAGATTCTGCCAGAAACCAACACAGCGGACGATAGCAAGCAATTAACGCTGAAGATATCAGATCCGAGTTCGATAATATCGCAGCAGAAACCTGTAATATCGCCCTCGCCGAGTGTTAGATCAAGACCGCAGAGCTTCGCTCAGAAACTGAGATCCACTGGGAAAAGTGTTAAAGGTACCTAAAATGTTTACTTATTTCGTAAGCTAAGGGAATAAAATAACCGCGATGCTTGTCAGTAAAGGGAAAGATGACGTTAATATAATTATTGTGGGATATATTGTAAACACGATTATTTTTACGTTTAATCCTTCGGCGGAAATTACAAAGGTCAAATTCTGCGAATGTAAATCCCTGTGAAAAGGTACCTTTGGGAGTGATTGTTTGCAAATTACGATGGTGTTGCATTTTCAAGTGTAAGAATGCGATAACAACAGCAACTATTTTTGTATTCTTGATTATTTAATACTTACAGAAAGCCTACCTTAAGTAACTAATTAACTTGAAATAATTATCTACTCATTTTTTTTTATTTAACTACTTACGCCCATTTGTACCGTTCGTGATTAAGTTATAATTAAAATTTAATCATAATTAAAGTTTAATTTCCCTTGCACCGACTGCTTAACTAATAATTAAATCCTTAATTCGTGATTATGTTTAATCAGTACCCAAGATACGAATTAACTCATAATTAAAGTTGGCGCAAGCGTAGTTTCTTTGTTTACAATCGTGTTTATAGGCGATTATAGGTTATGTTATGCGTATACCTGTGACCGTAAATTGAAATAGCTAGCTAATTAAAGTGTTCACTTTGAAGATTAGGACAAGGAATAGCGGCGTGCAAGAAGTGTATATTTGGCAGGGTTTTAGAAAGCCCAAGGTAAATCAAAAATTAATTTCCGAAATAAAATCTGACAATGTATTTGAGGATTAGTCGTGGTTTCAGGTGGGAATGACCCGGAGGTATTTCGTAATAGGAAGGGATATCTTGCTATAAATTCACAATTTTTATGTGATGCTAATTTAAAAATAATGGATATCGTAGTACGATGGCCATGGAATACACACTTTAACGATCCATTCTTTTCCATAAGCAACAATGGATATGCCTCAAAAACATATTTATTGACTCCACTGTTAAATTCTGAAACAGTTGTGCAAAATCGTTATAATGAAAGCGATACTACAACACGGAATGTCATTGAAAGCATGTTTCTAAAAAGAATGTTTTCCAATACTGGCATATGGTTGTCGCTTAAAGCTGGATACCTTTATGGCAGTAGTAGTTGGTACCTCAGTATTGCACAATATAGCCCTAAATGTGGGTGAAGAGGAAATCAATGATGAAAAATTAAATCAAGAAATTTTAAATGGACAACTTCATGAGATTAATTATGACGCTGTTGATGATGTACCTGCTGCAACACAGGCATTACTAATTAATGATTATTTCAACAATTTGTAATTCATTGTTGGAAATTAACTTTTGAACATTTTTTTTTGTATTTGTTTTCTTTGGCTTTTGTATAAACGAAATATATTTTATTTACTCTAAATGCATTATCATACTTGCATACTTACTTTGTTTTAATCATTTACCCTTTTAGGAACTCATTTCTCGACACTTAACGGTAAAAAACGTTTCATCTTTGATTTTTTTTAAAAAGAAATAGTGTGTATGTAATTAACCATTTATTCATTAAGAAAAGGAACAAAAGATATAAGGAAATGATGGCAATAATAAAATAATTCTAACAAGTAATAGCAGAGATCAAATGAAGTATCAAAAATTGGAGCATTTGCAGAACAAAGAAATAAAAGAATTCCATAATGAAAAAAAACCTACATTTACATATTAATTTCCATTTTAAAAGAAGCTACTTAACTTTTTCTATTTCAATATCTAATTCTGGAGCAATTTTCTTCATCTTAAATTCTAATAACATTCAAATGCCGCTTAAAATCGCGCATTCGCATAGCGACAATTTTCATTATGATGGAACAGTGTTCCCAATATAAATACAATTTTTGACTAAAAAACTAAAAAATGTAGGAATAAAATATGTAAATGAAAAATTATACTCCTAATTTCTTTGTATTTCTTATCCTCAATAAAGCCAGGTGTTTACAACATCTTTCACAAAAATTACATTTATGCCGTCTTTTTCTTTACTAACAAGCACCACGGTTATTTTATTCCTCCGCTGTTCGCGATATATAAATTATTGTCTCTTCAGGATATGTCAATTTAACCGAAGGTGGTGGAACACCCTTAACTATGAGCAGTCCGTCAATATCAGCTTTCGAGAGAATTACTGTCTCGTCTGATAAAAGTGTAGGGAGATGTTGGAAAACCATCTACCATCTCCTGGAATTATACGCAAATATGCCCGATACAAAAACGATAAAGCATAGGTAAAATATTAACGCAATCTTAAAAATTACCAATAATTCATTAATTTTTCAATATTTCCTAGATTTTCAGTCGGCAACGCCGATATATCAGAGCATTATAAAGGCAACCGAAAATACGACATTCTAACTGAAGTCAAATCGACGGAGCACATCGAAAAAACTGAACATCCACCCACAACTTCAGCATTACCACACTTTGAAATAAGTACGTACGCTTTCGCAAAGATTTTTTTTCTATGGTTTAATTACTTCTATTTTCATATTTTAACAGAACCGAATCGTATCGGATCATATTCCAAAGAGCACACGAAGTTGGTGGTATTTGGTGTCGCTAGAATACACCGTACTAGACTCTTGGCAACTCTATCCGGACTGAAACTGGAAGCGGAAATAACGAGTCTGCATTCGAGTTTAACATGCAGAAAAAAATCAACTCCCATATCCTTGGAATGCTCTCTAACGGGTCAAGTCGGAAGAACTATGATAGTGCTACTAGAGGGCGTTGCGCCGAATCAACAGTAATGATAAATATTTGTTGCGCATAAAATAGGACAGCTTTTATATTCAATTTTTATTTTGGCAGGACTGTTGTGAAGGGTGACCGTAGGGAAATCCCAAGCGTTATATTCTAGCGTCAGCAGGAAATCTAAAGATAGAAACTCGGGTTTATTGACTGTCGGAGCTGTCAATATAGATATTCCACAACATCCTGTGGCGCTGCACGGTATGGTAACTAGGGGTAGTAAACAATTGAGTTCTACATTACAAGTAAGTACCGTAAGATCGAATAAGGCTGTCCTGATCCTACTCCACTTTCCACGGAGATTATATCAATATTCACATCCACTGTTTCGAATGAAGTTAGTTAATAAAACTCAGTAACGTGCGGTCATTGTGCGATTTTTGTGTAATTGTGCGTATGCAACTTCATATACACTAATGTCAACCCGGACAACAAGTGTAGTGCACCAAAATTGTATCTAAGGTATGAGTCATTGAACTAACTCCGCGCAAAAATAACGTAATAAACATTTTTCAAAACATTATATTTCTAATAATAAATACAACCCGGTTTAATTAAAGTATAAAAGGTTTAAACAATATATACAGGGTGATTCTCAATATATGCGACAAACTTTAAGCGCTGATTCCTGGGGTTGTTTCGATCATAAAAGTCCATAAGAACGTATGTCCAAAATCGCTTAGTTCTAAAGTTGTACAATGTTTAATTACTATTAAACTTACTAGTTAACATAATTAATGTTTTTATTATAAATTAACAAAATAATTAGTAAAACAAAATTAACTTATACTAACTGTTGAAAATGACCGCCCCCCAACTGCAATACAAGCTTCTATCCTCCGTAGTATTGACTGGCGAGTCCGTTCTAAGATACCAGGGGTATTTCGAATTGTTTGAGAAGCTGCGATAATACGATTTCTCAGTTCATCGACATTTTCAATGGGAGTCGTATATACTAATGATTTGAGGTGACCCCAGAGGAAAAAGTCCAAGGAATTTAAGTCTGGAGACCGAGGAGGCCACGGTTGTGGACCTCCCCGTCCTATCCACCGATTTGGATACGTATTGTCCAAAAACTCGCGAGCAACTAAACTAAAATGCGCTGGAGCACCGTCATGCATAAAATACATTTGTAATCTTAATTGCAACGGAACTTCTTCCAGCAGTAGGGGTAGCTCCTCTTCAAGAAAATTGCGGTATACCTCGCCATTTAAGCGCATCGGTAAAAAATGTGGACCTATCAAGTGATCTCCAACAATTCCGACCCACACATTGACAGAGAATTGATGTTGATGGCGGGCATTCACTAGTTCGTGCGGATTTTCTTCGGCCCATACGTGATTATTATGAAAATTAATAATCGCGTTTCTAGAGAAAGTAGCCTCGTCGGTAAAAGAATATTTGAGTCAAATAGTCAGGATTTTGTGCGATTTTGTGTTGCATCCATTGACAAAAAGCCACTCTGATGGCACACACTGATTTTTCAATATTCTCCAAACTGTGGCCTGACTAATGTTTAAAGCAAACGCAATTTTTTTTGTGCTTGTAATAGGATGTTCCTCAATTTCATTTAGTACCATTTCTTCAACTTGTGGAGTTCTCACTGTAGATGGGTGCCCGTTATCAGTCGTCCGTTTTTTAAAATTTCCCGTTTCACTAAGACATTGGTGAAGACGGGCAAATATTGAATGAGGCGGGATGATATGGTTCGGGTATCGTTCTTCATAAAGACGTCTAGCAGCACGCGAATTTCCATTGGCAAGACCGTAAACGAAATCCATATCACACATCTCAGCATTCGTGTAATTCATTTTAGAAAACAGAAACTGGCAATAAACTGAATGAATACTCTGACGACTTTTGACCAAATATTGAAATGACAAATAAACAATTCCCTCTCAACACAATAGTTTTTGAAGAACCAACTGTGATATTATATCGTGTTAGTCATAGTTCATGATTTATTATTAAACATTCAACAACTTTAAAACCAAACCGTTTTGAACATATACTCATATGAACTTTTATGATCAAAGTAAGCTCAGGAATCAGCTCTTAAAGTTTGTCGCATATATTGAGAATCACCCCTATATTGTAAAAATACACATTTATGTCATATCTTAACTTATATCAGACATTCTTCATAATTTATACGAGGTACTGAATGGACAATAATGGATGGATGCTTTTCATAGCCATGCGCTCTACAACAAGAATATAATATAAATTAGAAAATTGGGGAACGTGTTTCTTTAACATACCTACACTGCTTACATGCTGTGTTCAAAGTGACAACCAGCATTATTTATGCAAGCATCTACCCTCTTCTTCATGTTTTCAGAAACATTTATTAATTGCACATTTGTAATGTTCGCTATTTCATTTCTTATTGCTTCTTTCAATTGATCCATATTATGTAAGCGGTTCCGATAAATTTTATTTTTTAGATGACCAAATAAAAGGAAGTCAAGCGGTAGAAGATCGGGTGATGTAATAGGTGGCCAGCGTTTAAAGCCAATAACACTGTTATCAAAAAATTCCTGCAAATACTATCTTGTTTCTCTTGCTGTATGAGCTGTAGCATTGTCATTTTGAAAGTAGCCTAGCTGTAATTCATTATCAAATAATTGTTCCACAAATTCATTCCTTAGATTTCATTAAACCAATGGCAATATTCCAGACGTTTTTCGAAATCTAGTGGCAGTAATTGCTGCAGGATAGAAATTTTATATGGATGATAATGAAGCTTCCGTTTTACAGCTTTCTGAGTTGATTCACAAGATAAACCTACAAAAAAAATTCACATTACTTTTTATAACACCGTTTAGGATGTGTATTTCTACAAGTTTGTTGTGCAAGTTGCCGTAATTGCTTTCCAGCATATGGAATATGGCTATATATGAAAATTAACAAACAATAATACGGAATGACTAAATAAGCAAAATTCAAAACGAAACGCACGGCTATGTAGAACGTATGTCAATTTTGACACCAAAATTTTCGCTGTATTACTAATTTCAGTACAATGATTGGATAAAAATATTGATTTGCGCATCGCGGAAAGTAGTGTAGGATCAAGACGATCATTTTCGATCTCAGTGTATTATCTCTGGAGAAATAACAAATTTTAAAATAAAATTGTTCTTTTTTTTTGTAGGAATTGCGCGTTACAAGAACATCTAGTAGACTCTCCAGGTTTCAAGCGGAAGAAGAACCGGCACAGCCTTACACACCAAGCCATACTGATCATAAACTTCCGAAAATGCCACCATCTTTGACGAGAACCAACATAGGTGAAAAGGGATTGCTTCAACCGTTGGTGATGCAGTTTTCAGTAATACTACAGGTATCTGTGCTACTTAGATTTGTGATGTGTTGAGTTTTGCTGTATGAATTTGGTAGTTATCAATGTTTTGCGATGTTTTATTGGTCTTTTCAGTATCCTAATAAACTGTTAGATGACTACGGCTAAAATAATTTTTAAGCGTGATCTTCTTTTTTCAAAAATCCACGCAGTCACCATTTTTCAGCACTTGAAAGCACACTAAATAAAAAAATTTAAAAAAATAACAATTATGAAATATACATTTTGATACAGTTGTATTTAGATGTTCTGCTGAAACAAAATATCAAAAAAAAAAATATAATTATAATTCTACCATTAAATTGGAAAACCAAGCGTTTTCAGTTATAGATATAATTTATTAATATTTATACACAACATGAAGGATAAATCGCAAACATCAAACTTTTTCTGCTTTATATCACTAACGGATGTTCCCGGATATCGCTGTAGTGGCCATAGTATTAAGGCCGTTTTACACCTAGCTATTTATTGCGCAATTTATTGGCCAAATTAAAATTTTACGTGTATAACACGTATTTAATCCGTGTTATACACGTAAAATTTTAAATTGGCCAATAAATTGCGCAATAAATAGCTAGGTGTAAAACGGCCCTTAGTCCATAGTATATCAAACAATTTAGAAATACGTTAGAGCGATAAAAAGTTAATACAACCGCAGGGCCGCACAACAGTCGAAGATTGTACAAAGCAAAACAAGAACTTGATAAGTTATGACATACCAAATGTATGGGTTGCTTATTTCATGTTTTCATCAAATGTTTTCTATACCTAATATTTTGTTAAAATTAAAATAAATTTATGTCAAGAACTTTAAATTTAAAATTACCCCATAAATGAATGCATTTCATTTTTTTTTGGAAATTTAATATTAGGCGTTTAATATCTAAACTTAATATGCTCTTAAAGATATGTCTTATCGATATACAGGGTGAGTTCTTTATCTTGAGACAACGGAATATCTCTAAAACACTGCATCAATTCAAAAAAAGATTTGTTATAATGTAGGGGAATCACAATAACATTTCAAAAAGCCATTCAACATCGAAGAACTTTACTTTATCATACCCTCCATAGCCTCCATTACTGTTCAAATATTCGACACTAACTAATTTGTATTGGATTAATAATTAATAATCTAAATGGGGATCGGACAATGTGTAAGTATTCACAGCTTGTCAAGTACTGAATAAAGTGCGGTTTTACATCGTTGAATAGCATTCCAATTGCGAATAAATAAATGTACCGAAGTGAAGGGGCACAGTTTTGAACACATGACTTTTTGAAATGTTAGTTTATGTTAAAATAAAAAAATAGAGAATCATGTTTGCTTGCTTCTCTTTTTTGTGTATTTTTTCTAGACGTTCACAATCATGTTTTTTTTTGGCATTACAGCGCAATCTGTTACGAATCGAAAAAAAAAAACAGTTTCAAACAAAAACTACACACTTGATGGCGTAGAATCCGAATCTGCAATACAAAATGGGGGTTCATATTTAAGGTTTCAAAGTTGTCCCCCCTCCCACTCTTGGGGGGGGGGGGGTCGAGTTCGGCACAATTCAGTGAGCCCCCTACATTATAACAAATCTTATTAATATCTTTTTTTGATTTGATGCAGTGTTTTAGAGATATTCCGTTGTCTCAAGATTAAAAACTCACCAAGTATATCGTACTTCAGCTTTGGTAGTAAGCTCTAAAAAAGTATGTGTGTCAGTAACAGACGTATAAGGTAACAAATGCCGAAGATATAATGTGCTTAATCAAGTCGTTAATAAACTTTATAAATAAAATGGGACCTAGCACCGAGCCTTGGTGAACGCAAATATTCAGGGATTCGCAAATACCATGACGATCCAATTTGTAAAATAACTTATTTTACAAATTACGCAAAAAGACTTTTGACAAATATATGCCTATTGTGGTGTCAATAATTTAGAAGTATTCTTTTGAATACCTCTCAATTCATCTGTTTGATATTTCCGTTTTAGAGCCTTAGTATAACAGCAGCTCTTTTACCGTCACTCCAAGCGCAATATAAAATGGATCAAGTCAACAGCACCGGTACAACAGGAAGTAAAGCCAAGTTCACAGTGGATCTACCGCACCACTCCTTAAGTTTCACCACAAAGCTACAGGTTCGGCGGAAATCTTTCTAACTAAGTTCAAAGGCATTAACTTAACAATTTTAGGTCACAGAAGCGAACTTACCGTCTGAAGCGAGCATAGCCTTACCAGCTGTGCACGTGTCCGCCGAATACATACCGGAAGGCACCACGACGTTGCGCCATGACACTCACCGGGCGCCAGAGGGCGTGGTCTTCATGCAAGGCGGTTATTTAAGCGCACACGCGGACATAGGGATTTTCGAGCACAGTTTGACTACAGACTTGTTAAATCATTTAGTTTTCGTGCAAAAAGTGTTCATGAAGGAAGTGAACGAGGTTGTGCAGAAAGTATATGGTGGTGAGAGGCCTGTACCGATTTGGCTGGAAGATTCTGAAGAACCGTCTACTTTGAATAGGATATTATTTTCGCTCGTGATCAGAATACAGAGGATACAGTTAACTGCTACTACTGCTGGAAGTTCTGCGGTTAGATTGGAAACTGGTATGTGCTCCTGTTGCCATTTTATGCCATTATTTTTTTTAAATACTGGCTTCAAATAAAAATTCTTTTAATCATAATTTGACGTGCTTATATTTAAATATCATATCATTTGGTTTTGTCTATTATTTTAACAATCTACACATACGCCTGCCTATATAAATTTTATAATGAATTACATAACAAAAAAGTTAATAAAATTAATAGTTTCTTTTAACAAAAGACAACACTCATAACTACGAATACAGATCAACGTTTCTAACTGCACACAACAATAATATATAAATTAAAATTAATTCAGTATTCAATGTGACGCCCATTTTTCTAGATGCCTCGCCTGACATTTCCAAACGCATTAGCTTATATTGCTCCAATTTCAGGCATAATTCTAATTCGTCTAAGTTTTCTAAATTGTTCGGCCACTCACTATTAACTTTATTTTTCATGTAACCCTTAGGAAAAAGTCACAAGGATTTAAATTTGGAGATCTGGCCGACCACTCTATTGCCTCTCTTCGTCCAATCCACCGGTTCGGGAAAACATTATTCAGATAATTTCTGACCTCTAAACCAATGTGTGAAGGAAACCACAGGTTATTGCTTTTAGTGTAATGTCGGTTAACGAATCATCTCTAAAAAATGGTGCAATTATGTCCTCATTGATAATTCGTGCCCTAACATTCACTTTTTGGATCATTAAGTGTGAGAGTCTATTAGCCATTTAGAGTTTTCCTAAGTCCAAAATCCACAATTATGTCTGCCAAAATATCCATTTAACATAAATGTGACTTCATCAGAAAACAAAATGTTATTTCCGAAATCCCGTTTTTATTGGAATGTATCTCTCATGATTTGATAAAATTACAGCTTTCTATCGAAATCATCTGCCGTTCTTCTGAGTTCTTGGACTAATTGAACTTTGTATGGATGAAATTTCTTTCTTTTAAGCATACGTTCGTCAATAATAAAAAAAAAACATACTTTGCTATTTAAAAAAAAAAAACAATAATTAAAAGAACTTTTTTTGAAGAAAGTTTAGATTAGAACAGTATTTTAATAAGTAATTCCATTGTTCCATACTTTTGCCAAACCCAATATAACAAATAAATAAAAGAAATTCTAACAAAACAAGCAATAGTTTAATACTTCTAGCTTTTTACAGATATACTCTATTTAGCAGACGGATTCAATTATTGCAGTTTCATTATGAAATATTTTACATAATAATGAATACTTTATTAAACGTTACAACTATAAAAAGGTTGTATAACAAAAAGTAATTCAAAAACAATAAGCAAAAAATAGTTTTAAAATGAATATGGATATAAATTTTATTTTCTTTTCTTATCATTCTACTTATTTGCAAAAGTAATTTTATACAGGTTATCTGTCTTTTCAATTCTTAACATTTCTCAAAAATTTCTTTGAAACCCAATTACAAATTTGCATTCATATGAATAAGTGTTTACCTCATAATCGTAAATACTATTGAATAAAAAAATAATACAACACACCAAGACAGTATTTACAGATACTATCTGTCTATTTTATGTTTTAACCAACGTCATGGATTTTTGTCCGTATGAATCAAATCGATACTTCTGAGTCAAATTAAAAACCGTATAAACAGGATCTCTTATGCGCGGTTGTTCAGTATTAGTTTAAATTCGATTTTAAGTTTAAGTTCAAATTTTGCGTTCAAACCGTATTACACTAGTGTGAAAACTTTACAGAAACCTCTGTGCTCTAAAAAGAATTTTTTTTTCTTGCAAAATATAAAAAAAAAAAAACGGGCGAGAAATAACTAATAATAAATCAAATACACAAACTAACGACGCTATAGGATAGCGTTGATAACTGACGGGTGCCATAATAGAAATCGCAAAACGGTGCACTATTTTAAGTATTGTATTTAAACAACGCAGTAATAGCTATCTCTATCTGTCACATCTATAATTCATGAAATTAATCTTTGTGTCTTTTTCTGTGAGATAAGCGGAAACTTTCTTTTTTCAATAGTACATAGTAAAATAGTCAAATCAGAAAATTGTCTTTACTTGTATGTTACATCAATGTCGTTGGTTCAAACATAAAATAGACAGAGAGTACATAATTATCCTCACACACCGCACCTCAGGTATCAAAGGGACCGTTTTTTTGATTAATAGCCTAGTCTGGTTCACGTTGAGAAGGAAGTATTACTCTTATGGAGATAGTACCCACCGATGCCAAATCTATTGAAGTACTTAATTTTTCGTATGTTGTCGCTCTGAATAACTTGACGAATTCAGGTTGCAGGTGGCTTAATAAATGTCAATTCAGTGAATTTTGTTTGCCGTTTGTATTTATTGGTTATGTCCCATTAACATAAAAATTCATAGAATGTTGATTGTATTATTGTTTATACCACATCAAAATACACAACATAAATAGAATGTTTTATTTTATGGTTTTGTATTTATTTTCGGGAAAACATACATAGATATAATATACATGTTGTAATATATTTATAAATATTTACAGAGGTATGGTCACAACAAATTAAAAATTATTTCTATAATCATAATAACACGGTTAACTAATGTCGGAAGACCAATAGGAAGATGACGATGAGGTCGATGTTAAATTAATAATAAATTCTTTCGGTTCATTTTGCATTTCATCCAACCGCCACATACCTTCCTCAACAAAGTGTCCAGTATTTACCCACGATTCGTCAGTGAAAACAATGTTTCTCCCTTGATTACAATACCTCCTAATAGCACGTAAACAATCATGTCGCCATCTTATAATATCATCACGGTTTATCAACATTACTTTCTTTCCAATTTTCTCGAATGTAAAACCAATGTCAAGTAAGAACCTGTAGAGTGTACTTTTCGAAAAATTGGGTTAACCTTCTTCGCTATTTACTGCAGTTAGTATCATGGCCATCGCAGGCGGAATATTTCTTACAAAAAAGCTATGAACTTTACATCTAACAAGTGTCTGAATGTGTTCATCATATACTTTCAAACGAAAATTGTTGTTTCAATTTATCTTCGTTTGTAAGCTTTGCCACTGGATGGTTTTCTTTTTCATTGCGAACAGAATACACCATTCTTTTACCACAACCAAGCGCTTTACTTGTTTCCTCCACAGCCTTAGAAACATTCATATTTTTTGCAAAATATGTAAAAAGGAATTTAGGATCACTTGCTTTTCCTTCGACGAATACACTTCGCCTGTAAGATTCCATACTCCAATTCTACGAATACATCACCTTTGTATTACATGTGATTATAACAGCTGTTTTATTATAGGGACTTACAACAGATAATACAAACGACGGCGATAGTGGCTTTTTTTATAAAAACTGATCTGTTTAAAATAAATACGTAATAGAAAAAAAACTGGGGTAAACTCAAGGGACACAGAATAATCGAAATTGACAAATGACAGGTACAGTAAATGATTACCAACAGCTATATTATCTCTGACCGATAGCCACCAAATAATCTGGCAACAATCCCCATGATAGAAAAAGATAGATACATATAAACGAGTATGAAATTGAAAGGGACGCATATAGTCCATAAGAACAATACTTCTTTTAAAACTTGATCTAGACTGTATAAATTTACAATTGACCAATTTTGTATTCCACATATTGTATAAGTTTACGACGTCTCCCTTCCGTATTGCTAGCAGAAGCTACAAGATTTTATACAATGTCAATTAAGCTGCTCTCCACTGTACATAGTCTTCGACATTAACTAAATGATAAATAAATAAATAAATGACCAAACAATTTTTACAGGTGCTGTAGTTCTAGAATTATCAAACAGAGTACAAAACGTCTCCGGTTCAAACAAAAACAGCGCGACCTCAAGATTATTCGGCAGGGCACAGGTTGATTTAAACTTATCACTGGGACAACTCATAAGGAACGCTTTATTCGAAGAAGCTGAAGCAGAATTTCAACAATTTGCCTTCTTCTACACCAGGATCAGCCTAAGGAACACCTTTCGAGTTAGTAGTGTTACTCGCCGAAATGCCATGCTTAATTATTATCTCCTCTATAACGATACTTTCCAAATATTTTCAGGATGAAGTGAGCGATGGTGAAGACAAAGAAGTCGTCTTGATAACGCTAAAGAGGCCTTTGATATATATCCAACCGGTAGCCGTCGATAAGGCGATTTTGGTTTGGTTGAACTACAAAAACGCTTACGATTATTGGAACGAGAAAAGGGCGAATTTGAACAAAGAAGTCTTGACTGCAACGCAACAAGTTTACGAGAAGTTCCAATTGGGGCAAATTACCAGCCAGCTGGCTGCTCCACACTTGGGTATGCTGTTTTTACAGTTGACCGTTGAAGATATGGGGATATGTTTGCCTCTGAATCCTCTCCCACTGACGACCTGGGGCCAGAGAAACGTCTATGAGGAGAGTAGGGGCGCTGTAGTTGTCACCTTGGAAAATACGAGCATATCAGGTAGGTTTATGGTTTCGTACCTACGATAATTATGTACTATTGATTTGTTTTTACTAAGATATTCTCTAAAAATCTGGCTCATTTTTATACATACGATGGTTATGCATTAAAAATTATTTAGAATTATCTTCTTGCCTTGTCTTGGTTGCTAGAGGACGCTCTCTAATTTTGCCCTCTTAATTAGGTCCATCATCTTTGAGAGCGGCTTCTTTGTCACGCCCATTACTAAAACCCTTATCATCGCCAGACCTTCACATTGGCACAGCATATGAACTGGTGTTTCTTCTTACTCTTGTCAGAATCTGCAGGTTGCTTCATCTACCACGCCTATGTTGTACATATGCCTATTCAGTCTACAGTGACCAGTCAGCAGACCTACAATCATTTTGACAGTCGTCCTATCTTTATTCAGTAGATCTCTAGTAAATTCTAGAAATCTAGTGAATAGAACCT
This sequence comes from Protaetia brevitarsis, assembly GCA_004143645.1. Classification (NCBI taxonomy): domain Eukaryota; kingdom Metazoa; phylum Arthropoda; class Insecta; order Coleoptera; family Scarabaeidae; genus Protaetia; species Protaetia brevitarsis. The sequence continues at coordinate 35,772 of RXPK01000489.1, read as the reverse complement.
CGCCTGGCCAGCTCGTCCGCCGCCTCATTTCCTCTCACGTCCGAATGGCTAGGAACGCAAGCCAAGGTTATTTTGGATGCCTACCTCATTTAGGGCGCTTACACACTCCAAAATCAGCTTAGAGTCAACGTTTATGGAACTAATCGCTTTAAATGTGGCCTGACTGTCAGAGAAAATAGCGACGTTTTTACCTGGCTTGCTACATCTTTCTATCTCTCGGACACAATGCATGTTGTAGCCTTATGTTTGTATATTTAAAAAAGGAATAACGAATAGTTTATTGATCACACTGTCCTAGTCGGAGACGTCAATATTGATAGAATGATTAATAGTCTTAGGTAGAAAACACTATTCGAGTACACTGAATGCAACGCCATCGGCCGTTTTTGAAAGTTGGCTCTGGTTTTCGAGACATTCACGTGTAAAGATTGTACCCAAAGAGGCTGGGAAATAAAACAAAAGAGGTTATTATAGATATGAGGCACAGTTTTAGTTTATCTTTTGTTAGGTTCTTTAGGGTGATTATGTAAACTTCTAAAATTTATTTAATGCCGAATAATATTACCCTCCACAAGCAACTTAGGCTAGTTGCTGATAAGTAGTAGTTAGTGTGAAAAAACATAATTGCGATGATAAACATACCAGTCTGTTTAGTTCACATGAATATTTTCCAAAATGCAAAATTGTGGAGGAAAATTGTTTATTAAATAAATTAATGTATGTAAATAAAACAATATAATAAATATATTAACTTTTAACCTAGCGAATGTTTTTCGTCAAACTTATTTCATCCTCAAACAATTTAATAATATATTTATATCTGACTCCTCAAACTCATTTTATATCATTTCATTTGTTATATCTTTTGTCAAACTTCAATTCTTGAAAATACCTATCAATATTATTTAGTTTTCGTGTGTGTAGTTTAGTGTAATTTATTAAAATACATTTAAAATGCATTTTTTATCTTTGTTTCCAGTTTAATAGTTATGCAATGTGCCTTTTACATACTGAGATGCTTTTTAATTTCTAACTTTGTGAAGTCAAATATACATCTGAGCTGCTTTTTAATATCTAAGATACTGTTTTGAGTTACTTTTCTAAGTATCTTGGTATCCAGTATCTTAAAAGTTTTTTGACGAAGCATTTATCATAAGTATCGAAGAGACTTTTAGGATGTATCTATTCCAGCTCTGATTTTTACGCTCAAATTTGATTGAAATAAAATTACACTAAACACCAATATAAATAATTAAAGTATCACCAAAACACATCAATAAACTGAATTCCATTATTTATTTTTACATTGGCTGTCTCTACTGAATTATCCAGTAGGACTAAATTGTCCTCGTTCGCGAGCATGTTTATATTTAGTAATTGTGTATCGAAAGCATACCACAGCGCCCTCTATGGGCGGTTTAACTGTCTAATGTGATCTCTGCGTTCCAGCCATCTGTTGCTGCAGTTGGAAGTTCAAATAGGCGCGCATACTATTATGTTATATTTTGTTATGGCTATACGTTTTAATTGGTTTTTGGCCTTTTTCGAAAGAAATATTTTCTTACATTTTTTTTCTACACATTGCATTGCGCGCTGACAGATTTTTTTTTGTAATATCTCAAACTCGCCCATTTAGAGTCAACCAAATTGTTAAGTCTCGTGACGCAATGAATAGATTTATTTCATCATTTTATTTACTTTGTCCTCATAAAAATAAAGACAAATAATTACCTCGTCCGATATTTGAAGATTGATGGGTTTAGTGAGATGTTTTGATTTAGCTTGCAGTTCAGGATCCTTGGTGAGTAAAGGCAAATTCTCCAATCTGTGTTTGAGATTTGCCGATGATTTCGAAACATCCCTCGACGATTGGAAACCAGACATGAGCGACGCAACCATAATGAACTTATGCGTAGTTAGTGACGGCACGTACGAAGTTTGCAGCAGAAACTATTACGGGAAAACAAGCTCACGGTAACACCTTCTTTTTGTTTTAACCTAAAGTTAATAGCTATAACTAATCAATATTAAATTAGAAAACGCAAAATGGTTCCTCAACGTGCAATGGCAGATGGAAGGTGTCGACATACACCTCGACACCAATGTTGGAAAGCAATTGTCAGCTCTAGGGCACACTCTAACCCAACTAACTGGAGCCGAAGAAACGCCCGTCAATGTAGATTATGACAGTGACGATAATGAACCGACAGATGGCACTAGGACCTCCCAAGAAAGCATATTACCGGCTTTTGTTTTCGATCCGAATATAGATAATAAGAAACGTTCAAAATTGATCGAGAGGGAAATGAATGAGCAGGCGAAGATTATAAACGATTTGAGATCGTTAGGCGCTTCCCATGGTACTATAGAGCTGGAATTGAAGCGCTTACATGAACTAGAAGCTATGGTATTTAAGGATTTTAGACGGTAAATAAGATAAAAGTGTTTTTATGCAGCGATCGAAAACAAACAATATGTTTACGTACCGTACCTAGGAAGAACGCAAACTATTCCGCTCTTTATAAAGTTTGTGTACGCGAGCGCAAACGTTATACAGTACATTAAAATGTACTGAGAACGAAACAAAACGATATCGTACTGTACTAAGTACATATGTTTTAGGTGGCCTTGAATCGTTTATGTATGCGAACGTTTACCGAATACAGAATACAAAAAGAAAGTACGCAAACCGTACGCTACGTTTAACGTACTTGCGATTTTACTATTTAGTTTAGTGTTAAGTTGTACTACCGCACTAATATTGGATGAAAAGTAAACAAGTGTGTTTTATATTGGTTTCTTGCATTTCTGTTGTATATAATGAAATAAGTACAAGCTAGAAATAAATGAGAGAGAAAATAATTGAGAAAAATAAACATTTTAAATTGTATAATAATAATAGTAATAAAAAATAAACAAAAATATGAATCGTAGTATCTAAATTGCCATCGTGTTCTTTTAAAACTTTACCACCACGAATTAATCCCATTTTCGCATATCGTTTCAGTTAAGTTATTCGTCCCGAAAAAAAAACACGCAAAACGATATTCTTTGGTCGCGGCATTTTTTTTTTTTTGACTGGCACTTGTTATAATATAAGAATGTCACTTATATGTGTCTGGTAACAGAATAGAGCACTTACTAAACCTACCTATGTTTTGTTTCTTATATTTAAATGTATATTATATTATTAAATCTATGTCTAAATATGCAGTTATGCCATAATGCGAGAAAGATTAGTAGGCATAGAAAGGTTTGACCATAGCTTGTCGAGTAGATACAATTCTAAATTAAGAAATAATTGTTGTTAATGTACTATATTATTATTATTACAATTATTTTTTATTATTAATCCTCCAAATTTATTACCATTGTTTTCTATGTAAAAGCGATCTTTTTTTGATGAATAACCCGTCCCCCGTTATTAAATTTTTGCGAATACGGACGACGCCACCCTTAGGGCCATGCAATATGCTGCAAATTATGTTAAGAAGAAAATTTAATATCTGTTATAATTTAGGAAATATTTGCAAAAATTGAAAAATCGTCCAAACTTTGGAGGGGGCTGTACCCCAAAATCGTGCGGATACGCCGATAAAAAAAAATACGTGTCTCTTATTTTAAGGTACTCTTTCGATCTGTTAAGTTTCATCGAAATCGGAGGGGGAAACCCGCCGGTGTTCCCTTGTAAGTACATAAGCACCTCCTTAATTTACGAAAGTATAATGGTATGAAAATTCCAACATTACATTAAACGTAATGTACTTATTAGGTTTATTTACACAAACGATTTAAACGGAGATAACGTATTTTTATAAAGTACGGTACGAAACCATTGTGTTTCGTTCTCAGTCGCTGCGTTTTAAACGTACGAATATCGTTTGCGTACAGGTACACAAACTTTATACAGAAAAAGAAATTGATATGTTTTCTCTGTTTCGTTTGCGTTTGCGTACGGTTCTCGCAATCCTACCGTACGAAACACTAAGGAACTGTTTCATAATGTTTATTTCCGATCGCTGTTTTTATGCGATTTTTATTGCTGGTATTCTCTGTTTACAGCGACATGATACAGAAATTTCGACGTCAGAGTGTCAGAGCATCCTCGGTTAAAGGAAAAATTTTGGGTCCTAAGCACAACACGTACAGATCTCGATCATTTATAGTGCCGAGTCCCATGTTAGAAGCTCAAGGAAGGTGCGTTACTTTATTTTTTTTCTTTTAAATTATAATTTTATATCTCACGTTTTTACACTAAGTATAAATATGTATATAACAGTTTTTTAGGCACTTGCCACTGTGTATATGTAAATAAGCTTGTTCTGTGTGTTTATTTCTTTTATTTTCTGTTTATTTCGATATATTTGTGTCGTCGAACGATAGCCCCGAAGACGGACAGGCGGGCAGTGCTAGCGGTAACTCGGCGAGTTACGAAAGTTCGCCCAGATCGGGACCATCCAGATCTGCTTCGTTGAAAGTCAGAAGTACGGATGGGCCTCGAGTAACGTTTAGCGATAATATTGGCAGGTATTTGTGTTTTAGAACGTAGTGTATTTTATTTTAAACGTAAATAGGAATGTGAAACAAAACAGTTGCAATCGATTAAATAGAATTTCAACTTAATTTGCAAAAGATTTTAAATGAATTGTTTTCGTTTTACCTTAACCTTAAATTGCGCTTCTATGTTTGCTTTAAATAAAATAAAATAAAAGTTTAGAATTGAGTTGGCAAATAAATTCAATAGGTTGTTACGGGGGTTCGTTTGCTCTCAAGCTTAAGGTCTTCTTGGATCGAAATAATTTGGTTCGACACACAAATTTTTGGATGACACTGTATATTTGACAAAACAAATAAAATTCAAGATAATAAAAAATACAATGAATTAAAATAAAAGTTAAATATTGACATAGGTTACGATAATTATACGTTGATGTTCGGTCTTAACCTCTATACTTAAGTAATAAATTAAACTATTAATTATGATATAATTCCGAAATATAGATGTGATTATTAATGTCTAGGTTAATAATGTTGGCCGGAAGGTTTGTGTCATGTGATAGGATTTTAAAAATAATAAAGTTAATAAAATAAAATAATGAAATATTAATTCGGTGCAAGAAAAGAAAACAATAAAACTAAAATATACGACTTAGCTGGTAAATTTTTAGGAGTGTCGGTGTATTGCGTCCGGGAGGGTGGTTTGAGTGCGTTACACTGATCGAATTTTTCGAATTCAACGATCTGGATCCGGTCTCCCAAATTAAGTACTTCGCTCACCCTCGAGGTTCAACTCAAAGCCAAAATAAAGCAGTAGTGTAGTAGTAGTAGTAGATAGTAGGTCCAGTGACGTAAGATGACGCCATTAACAAAAGGAATGCGGCTTGACGCTGCTGTTATAAAACCCTTTTCAGGAATATCGATGCAATGGACACAGAACTCCTGGCACCCCAGGTAAACGGAAAAATAATGCACTCGATATTAGAAGTTTCTCGCGCGACAAAATCCCACAACGTGGTAACTAACTAGAAATTTGCACGGAGCAACTTGAACAACGCGTCTAAGATGGTGTGCCAGCCTATGCGTCTCCCTTGCCAAGCAAGCGGGCGGAAATCGGAAAATACAACATGAATCAAATAAGTCACTGACAAACTTAAGAATGCGGAAAAATTTACACAAAAGAAAAGGTTTTTAATGAATGAAACTTATGCTAATAATTGAATAATGAAAAGAAAATTTAACTGACAATGAATTACTAATTAATTTGGAAATAAATAACGAAAATGAGATATTAAATTTTGCTATCGCTGTAAGATGCGTTGTGACGAGCAAGGAGTTCTAAACTTCACTGCTAGATGGCGTTTCAGGATCTAATTCGTAAATTAATGAAGTAAAAATCTTTAAATAAAATCTATAAATGAAGCGATCGCAATCCAACGACAACAAGGTTCACGACAGATTATCGGCCCCCCGTTTATGCGCTAAATTGTAATAGTCGGATTAATCTTTGCCCCACGTTGTGGCGACAAATTGTAATGCGACAGATTATAAGCTCCACGATGGTAAGTCAAATTGCAATGGGTCTTAATCTTTGCCTACGTTAGATTGCAATGGAACCGGTTTTATCTTGCTCCGCTCTATACGTAAAAATATAATGGGTCGTTATGAATGTTATATTTTTTTGTTGTATTTGTTTATTTGTTGACCATGTATAATGTACCATCGTGTTTTACATTTTTTTTTTTTTTACGTTTAAATGTAATTAAAAAACAAAATTAAAAATCTTTGACAACGCCCCTAAGGTGGAAAAAAAAAAATGGAAATAACTAATGATAAAAAATGAAATTTGAAAAAGCAAACAATAAATATTTCCGAAGCGTAAAAAAAAACGTCTTTGTAATTTTAAACAAAAACCGGAGTACCCAAGGAAAAGAAAAAATAAGACATACAGCGTTACTATAAAAGAAATAGACACCTTTGGTATTGTATAAAACAAAAGTTATTTGTGATATCGACATGCATTTTGCGCTGTCAGGTTGAGGAACTGTAGAAGTTTCGATAGTACAGTTGGTAGTAGTGATTGCAAATTTACCGATTTTTTCATTTACAGGTAATTCGGTAAATGAAAATGAAAATACCGGTTTACCGGTAAATGATAGGTAATTTTTTTTTTCATGTGTGACATTAATGAGGATTCCATAAGAAAATAGGGTTAGAAGTTAGGGTGGAATAATACATATTTTGCACAATCTTATGGCATAATATTAGAATTTTGTAATAAATATTTGTATTTAATTATTTTAAACAGTTGTAAGAAGTAAAACAAAATATTTAAGGTTCAAATTTTAATGTTATTTTACAGCAATGTTGCAATACTGTTCTCTCATAGTGTGGTGTATTCAAAATTGCTATTAATTTAAATACGTACAATGTTGTTCTTATATATTATTATTTTTAAATACTAGAAAATGAGACATTTACTTATTCTTTAAGAAAAACGATTTTAAACTTCTAAAAATCTGAAAAAAAAACTCCAGAGCACAAATCACATATGCTAACTCAACTTTTTTCGAGAGACAAATAAAATCCACACAATACGCCATAAAATGAGAGAATTGAAATTCACTTGTTTACAAAGGCAGGTAGGAAAAGTGGGGTGTTTTGCTTCCTAGCGTCCTAGCAACAAATGAACATTAATCTCGCTTTTCTTTGCGTTGCTTTTCGTTATCTATCTTGTTTCCATTCTTATTTTCTTTTAATTTCTACACGACTTTTGTTTGTTACTTACTCTTACCTGTTTTTTATTTTCATTGTCCCTTTAGACCTTTAAATACATATCTATAAACACAATATTTCGTAGATAAAAGTTTCTGGTATGGATTTTTCATTTACCGAAATACCGGTAAATGTTTGTAATTTACCGAACATTTTTTTGTCAATTTACCGGTAAACCGGTATACAATCCTTAGTTGGTAGTACTGGTAGTACTGCGCAAGCATAATAGCTACGATGGCTGCTAACACTACTGAGAAAGCATATTGCGTGCTTGAATTTGCCAAAACGAACTCCGTAACTGTTGTTCAACGACATTTTCGAACACGTTTTGGAAAACCACCACCTACTAGACAGTCGATCTACGATTGGTGCAATAAATTTGAAACGACAGGGTGTTTATGTAAAAGACAAAAGTCCGGGAAGACCTCGTGTGTCAGAAGAAACAGCTGAACGTGTTCGGGCTGTTTACCAACGAAGTCCACAAAAGTCAACAACACGTGCAAGTTTGGAACTGCAAATTCCGCAACCAACTGTGTGGAAAATTTTACGTAAACGACTAAAACTGACGCCTTACAGATTGCAGTTGGTACAGCATCTACGTGAAGATGACAAGCTTAAACGTCAAGATTTCTGCAATGAAATGCTGCAACGTAATGAAGATGAGTTTTGCGAGCGGATAATTTTCAGTGACGAGTCAACGTTCCACATAAGTGGCAAGGTGAATAAACACAACGTCCGAATATGGGGGACTGAACCTGCGAGAGTGTTGGTGGAGCATTTATGTGATTCTCCAAAAGTGAATGTGTTCTGTGCTGTATCTCGCACAAAGGTATGTGGTCCTTTCTTTTTTGAAGAAAACACAGTAAAATCATCAAATGTTGATCAATTGGTTGATGCCTTAACTGCATGAGGACGGGGGGAACTTTATCTTCCAACAGGATGGAGCACCTCCTCACTGGCACCGTGTCGTTAGAAATTATCTGGACGAAACACTTCCACAGCGCTGGATAGGCCGTGCAACAGCCGACAACCGCGTTCTCGTACGGTGGCCACCAAGGAGCCCCGATCTTACACCGTGCGATTTTTCTCTATGGGATTTGTGAAGGGCCTGGTTTACGTCCCTCCGCTTCCTAATGATTTAGATGAGTTAAAACAACGCATCACGAGAGCTGTGGAAAGTGTCGATGCAGATATGTTACACCGGGTTTGGAATGAACTAGATTATTGCCTTGATGTGTGCCGTGTGACAGGAGGAGCCCATATTGGGCACAGCAAGCATATGAGTTTCCAAAGTAAACTTTTAGAATCACTTTATAAAAAATAGTTTAAACGAATTCATTATAACGTTTTGGATTAATAAAACATTAAAAGTGTCTATTTCTCTAGTAACACTATTTATTACGATCATCATGATTCTAATCTTTAGCAAAAGATTGTTGAATAATTTATTTGAATGCTGTTTTGTTTACATATTAGGTTAAATTAGTGTAGTTATCGTTTTTTTATTATTATTAATTGTAAATATGTTTATATATTCTATCACAGATGAGACCACAATTAATTTTACCTTTCTCTAGGCAAAATATAATATTTTTCTCCCTTTCAGACAATCATCCCTGCCCAGTGCCAGTTCAGACTTGAGTTTGCCGGAGACCAACCTAGATTGGGGCGATCACATAAACATCGACGGGCAAACATCGAATTGAGGAAGAAACTGCCTGCGTCTTACGAATTTGAGGAAGGGCAAGTAATACGCTTGCTTTTATTGGCTAAGATACTAAATATCGGCATTTGTAGGGATTCTTTTATGGAATCCTTCGCCAAGGACCAGTTCTTGTCGTCCAGTTCGACCCAAACAGCTGGAGCTAACCTGTCACAATCGGCAGCCTCCCAGAAACCACAAGAGCCCAACATCGATCTAGAGTTAGACGTGAAGGTTCTGATCAATAGCGGCAAATGCGTGTTGCATACCAAGGATCCCATGAAAGAAGATGAAATTAAAGTGTAAGTATTCGTTTGTCAAAAAGAAATGAAACATGTTAAACTGTAGAGATACAGCTTAATATTTTCTTTGTTCGAAGTCAATGATGTTTTGTTGCTATAGTTTTCTATATAATATTTAAATTAATTTAAGTATTTATTGTCTGTTAGTCCGTGTTTTAAAACTAAAAGATACGAATCCCAGAATGGACCTCAACATAAAAATACTATATATACTGTATCACAATATAAAAAAAAAAATAGTAATCATTATCATAATTATTTATTATAAGTTGTACAGTTATCATATACTTATTATAAATTTACAAGCGGTTCAAAAATTAGGCGTATCTATGTATATACAGTTCGTCCATTTTACACTTTAACCTACGCCACTGATATGCCGTACACATACAGATAATCTATCAATTTCACTCCCTGCCTTTTTTAAGTACTCTTACTAAAAAAAAGAAGCAACATTTGCCTTTATCTTACAAACAAAGGCCTACATTGTTTGACTTCAGGAACGTGACAGATAAAGGTGTCATACTACACTGTTTAAGTAGTGTGCTATTCCCTGTTTTGTGCCCCAAGATTCTAACTTGTGGTCCCTGCTTTTTCTCATTTTTACAAATGATTTTCCGTCCGGTTTAAACTGCGAAATATTATTACTTGCGGATTATTTTAAGATATTTCACCTAGATTAGATCTAGGCGTGATTGTCAGCTGCTCCAAGTGATTGGGATCATATCTGCCGGTGGTGTTCTACTAGCTTTACTCTGAACTCGTTTTGATTTGGTTCAAAGAACAACAAGACATGCATCCATTTATATTTACGAATTTTTCGAAATTTCAAGTTGCTATTAATTAAAATTACAACAAAATTGTAAAATTCTAAAAATATTTTGTAAAAAACCATACAACTGAGGAAAATGTAATATAGACAACAATAACGACCATAATAATAAAAAAAAAAATTTTGGCAGCTTTACATACACGTTATAGCACATTTGGTGCAGTGTAGGTTAATAAATGGTCAAACAAATACGAGACTCACTTACCTAGTTTGATATTAAATAAAATTCAAGAGGAACGATATATTTTGTCAGTTTTAATACTAGATGTATGCGAGATTAACCTTCCGTCGGGCGCAATCAATCTATCAGGCACAGCTCGCACATTGTGTTTATGTGACTTCAGATATTGCGTCCGACAGAAAGTTCACAAAAAGCAGTGGCGGCTGGTACTAAAGGGACAAGGGCACGTGCCCACCCAACCGCCAAGATAAACAGAAAGAAATTGGCATATAATTCAGCGCATTATTTTATTTTATTATTTTTACGTATTTTTATTACGATGGTATCAAAGATTCCTTCCGCACCACAGACGCTAGCGCATATGCGAGCGCTCAAAACTATGTTCCTGGTGGCACTATTTCCGATGTACCTATTTCGAGTATGAATCGGGCGGCTCCGTTTATTTTCGCCATATGTGCTTATACAGTCCCTTTGGGGCACGCAATTTCGTGTCTCCAGGTAACGTCTTGCATTCGTTGCGACTGCAACGTTTTCAACGCGTACCGCGCATGTGTGATTTCAAAGGCTTGAAGTGACGTTTATTATTGATGATGGAAGTTAATTGAGTGCAAAATCTTAAAAAAAAAACCGCTCTCATTTGAGGAAAATGTTTTAGATGAAGAAGAAAATAGGGCCTATTCCTGTTCTTCAAATAAACTACACTTCCACAAATAAAACTCGAACTTACAATAGAGTATTCAATAAAAATATATATAAAAAATATCAGTGGATGTGCGGATGTTCACTAACAAATAGACTATTTTGCTTTACCTGCTTAATTTTTAAGAAAGAGGTCAGTGCGTGGATTAACAAGGGTTTAAATGATTTAAAAGCATACCGCAGAGAGGCAAAGAAAACACGAAATTCCGTTATCTCACATGAATGCATGCGTGGATTTGAATGTTCTAGGCAAAGTGGACATACGGGAATAGTTAAACAGTGCTTATTTGCGACATGAAATTAAATACAACGAAGATGTGGAAAATTGACATATTTTGTGTCGGTTAATTATGTGTATAAAAAACTGTGAAATCTTATCCTATGTTGGACAGCGTAAAATTGAAAAGTGAACTTTCAGTAATTTATGAGTGCGACGACATTGTTGACTTGGTGTATGTGGTGTTTTTTGCCATTTTAGTTTCATAACAGACACAACCTAAAAAAAGTTTTGACGGAAGATATTACAAACTGTTGAATATCATTTGTTACAACCCCCATGTTCGACAGCAGAATGTGAACGTGTTTTTTCCACCCTCAACGCATTACAACTTTTCTGAGAGGCACAATGTCAGAAGATCGACTAAACGCATTTTTACAACAAAGCCATAGACGTCTTTTCCAACATGAAAAATAGGAAAATGGATTTTATGTACAAAAAATAGGCAAGTTCTTATTTTGTGCCCACCCTCTTTCATAACTCACAAGCCGCCACTGACAAAAAGAACTCCTAAACAATATAACACACTCAAAGGAAATTGAAAACTGTCAATAAATGCCGAAAGGAAAAATAATGGTAGATATTAACATCTAAACGAAAAAGTAATTTGCCTAAGGAACTGTTGTTAAAATCAAATAACGAGCGTAAAAGCAGGTAAAAGTGACACAGTAAACAGTTTACTTTTTATAAATAACTTCAAAACCAAGCAAGCCCTCTGTGTACGGTTTATAGAAATCTGCCAAAGCAAAAATTATTATAGTTCTGCTATAGTTACACCGATGGCGAAGCAATCAGTGTATTTTTGGGTTGAAATAACAGGTGGCAGCACCTACTACTACGATTCCAAAACATTAAGTGTTTCTCATGCAGTGCAATGACCTTGCAATACGCACCGATGCCAATTTTGAAACAATGCTGGGCGTTAGGCATATGGTGGGAGACATGAATATGTGTCTTTCTATATTAAACTAGCTCGACTAATGGTCTGGTGGCATGCACGCTTGACTATCAGTCGCGGAGTCCTCCGTTCGAGCCCGACGGACTGCTCTCAGAGTGCGGTTTCCGTGGTTTTCTTCACTCCTTGGCGAATGCTGAGAGAGCGAAATCTCTTTAAGTCGTTCACGGGGCGCATGCGTTAATAATAACTTCATGGCTGGACTAAGCCCCTCTAATTGGCAAAAGCTGTTGGGAATGCCAAAGCATGAATTATTATTATTAAAGCGACCCGCTGTTTCCTATCCTCTGCTTGCATATATCCAGTTAAAGTTTGGCGATTACAGTATATTGTATATGTATATAGTAGATTAATTTATTATTTTTCGGATTTGGAGACTCTGGCCCATGAGCCTATATAACACGACTCGCCCATAATTGCAATTTATTTTCCAGTAACCATAAAGTCTATAAATTTTCATCTAATAAGACGTTCCATAGCAGGGTTTAAAAACAGAGGCCTGCTCGTTACTTCCAGTCCTCCACATGATTTCTCATTCTTTGTGAATGGCGCCGTTACTTGCCAAAATAACTGATTATTAGGCTTATCAAATACTTTGATATTCTTCTGTTCAGTAACCTTCTCACTATGTTCTCCCTCTTGGCATTATCAAATGCATTTCATATTATTGATTATTGCGCTTTTCATATTATATTTCAGTAGCAGAATGCGAAAAGATCGAAGTTGCTCAGCTGGCTTATTGGAATTCCCATCAACATCCGGAAGCCCAGACCCCACTAGAGGAAACAAAGATAAATTTTCAAACCAAACAAGCAGCGCGAGACTTCGAAATACACCTCACATCACTTCTCTGGTCGACTTAACCATCTTCCACATCCCTGGAATGGATGTAAAACTATATTATCAGTCCAAGGTAGATAAAATTGTACCGTTCTCTTTATCATTCCTCCTAATTATTGCGATTTCCAAGGTGGTAAACGAGGAAACTTACTACAATCAGACCCGGAGGCGTCTGCGCATTTCCCGGACAACACCAACGATTTTCCGCAATTCTTCAACAATAAATTTCCGGAACACACCGCCTCCTTCGAGAAATCCGAAGAGATCCGCATCGACAAGGCTTTCAAACGTCAAGATAGCAACGCCACAGACACGTTCGTCATCGACGATCTGGGCGATTTGAAGAGTTCCACTTCTTTACACGGCATCTCGAACCCCAACTACGGCAGCAGTCCGTCCTCTAGCAAGACCAGTTTGGAGAATTTCCCCTTCCAGATGAGCGTCACGCCGCCCCACGAACCGTACAAACATAGCAACGTGAGTTATCGCAAGCCTGGATCAAGAAGGCTTCGTTGTTCGCGTGGATGACTCTACAGAGTGTACCGGAAGAAACTATAATCAGTCCGCACATTTTGGAGTTTCTCGAACAATCTTTGGAATTGATTCCGTCGAAGACTAACTTTAATACTCCAGGTAAATAAATGGATGCTAATTTAAATATTTGGTTTTCGTTGAATTTGCGTTATTTTGCAGCGGCTACCACAGTGTTGAACACAGAACAAGATGCTTCTAACTACGGCAACTATGTTTATGCCAGTTTTCCCGTGGATGTGATCGTGTACTTCCACATGCAACCCAGTACGTTTCGGTTCAGTTGTTTGCCAGTGTCTCGAGTTGAGTGCATGCTGCAGCTTCCGTCTTTGGATATAGTTTTCAGTTCTAAGAGGGCAGAAGAGGAATTACTACACAGGTTTGTGCATATAATGATTATGATTAGGCTGAGGCATGCATACTTCATTGTTTACACATACAGTCTTTAAGGGCGAAGATCAAGTATAACTTGGTTGCCTACATTCACTAAATTGGTTACTAATGCTAATACTATTTAAAGTGTGTTTTTATTTTACAAAATTCGTTCAGCTATCCTTTGTGGCAATAATATTTAGCAAGAAGCTGTTATCAACAAAGAGATAAGACAAGAAGTGCCACTCGACTTTCATGATTTGTCAATTAACGAAGACGTTAATTTTAACACTTGTTGAGCGTAATTGGGATCATCAAACACTATCTCAGGAACAATGTCAATTTATATAAGTAGACTGACCAAGTTTAAGAGAAATGTGTTACGCTTAAAAGTACATTTTGAATGTCGAATCTAGATGTCGCTAGTGTTCCTACGTCTAAATGTGGTGAAGCAGCCTGGATGCCTAGCGACGTTCCCGCAGCTCGTCAACCCCCCACACGTCATCTTGCGTTTCATCAACACCCAACTGGTTAATACATCAAAATATTAACGGGTCGACTCTTAAAACATTTCATCAACAAAATGATTATATTTACAAGAACGCCGAATATATGAACTTTAATAATTGTTATTACTTTTATTATTGTGTGTAAATGTAAAATAATATTTAATTTTCATAATGTTTTACCAAAGTAGTAATTAAATTCCTTCTATATCTCCTTTGTAGCCTTACAATAGATCAACTACAAGGGTTTGTGGCAATAAGGACCACAAATCAAGAAGGCAAAAAAATCTATTAGTACATATACAAGATTTTATAGGATACGTTTCAATAATAAGATTATCATCTTCCTCATTCTTGGATTTATAAATAACAACAAATTTTTAAATTAATTCAAATGACATTCATTCATTAAGTTAGGATGGGCTCCTATAGTCCGGGCACTTGAGCTAAAGCTTATTGTACCATCCCTATTGAATCTCTTACTTCTACTCGAACAGCTTGGTGTTCTCTATAAAGTCCAGTATCTTGCCCAGCGGAAACTTGAGGACCTGTAGTTCTCATCTTCTGCACCACGGTTTGACCTGTGTTGTACAGATCCTTTTTCCGGGGGCAGTGTCCAGTTACCAGCCCAGTAATGGTTTTAGCTTCTTTCTTGCTGCGCTTGAATAGGTTATCAGAGAATCTAGCATCCCCTATTAGCGCTTTGGTATGGAGTTGACCTTCAGTCGACATCCATTTCTTTGTACTTTCTTTATCTAACCAGGCCCAGATCTCCCTTCTTGCGGAATCCTTAGTAATCCCACATGCGGGCTCTGGACCCATGAAGTGTCTTTTAGAGCCCTCCTTGGCTAGTTCGTTGGCTATTACATTGCCCTTTATATCATCATGTCCCGGCACCCAAATCAGAGACACCGTGTAACCTCGTGCCATTGCGACCTGAAATGTTTCCGGAAACGACAAGAAAAACACGGTATTGGTGTAGTTTTTTATTTTTATTTTTCGATGTAGTCTCCTCAAAGATCAATATACTTTCTCAAACGGTACTCCAGTCTCTTCAAGCCGTCGGAAAAGTAGGATGTTTCGAGGTCTGCAAAATAGCCATCTGTAGCGGCGATGACCTCCTCTTTTCAGGCAAATCTCTTTCCTGCCAGCGATTTTTTCAGGTTTAGGAATAGTCGCTGGGGGCTAGGTTCGGTGAATATGGAGGATGAGAAACTAATTCGTAGCGCAACTCATTCAATTTGGACACGACGATGCGGGATGAATGAGCCGGTGCATTGTCATGGTGAAAAATATTTTTTTTTTCCGCTGCAAACGAGGCCGTTTCTCCTTCAATACTGCATCGAATCGGGTCAATAAATCACCATAGTATTGCCCCGTGATCGTCCTTTCTTTCTGCAGATAGTCGATGAGGATCACACCTTGGGAATCCCCAAAAATGGTCGCCATGACCTTTGCGGCTGATGGAACGGTCTTTGCTTTCTCCGAGACTGATTCACTCGGAAAAGTCCACTAGCTTCAACTGTTCCTTGGTCTCCGATATGCAGTAGTGCACCCAAGTCTCATCCACGGTTACGAAACGCCAGAAGAAATCCCTCAGATTGCGTTGAATTCTCACCAGACACTCCTCCGAAACGGTCACCTGATTTCATTTTTGCTCCGGTGTGAACAAACGCGGTACCCATCGTGCCGAAAGCCTTTTCATTCCCAAAATTTCCGTGTGTACGATATGGCCAACGCGTTCTTCTGAGATGCCTGTTGTCTCTGCTATCTCTTTCAGCTTCAATCAGCGATCGGCTAACACAACATCATGAATTTTGTCGACCATTTCATCGTTGGTAGCGGTTTTTGAGTGTCCACTGCGTAGTTCGTCACTGGTGCTTGTGCGACTACGTTTGAACTCGCTCACCCAGAAGCTCACCTTTGATGGTCAAAAATGATGGAGTAGATCCGCCATGAACCTCTAGCAAAATATTTCGAATTTCCATGGCCGTTTTCCCAGCCATCCAGGAATGTTTTATCACTGCAGGAAATTGGATTTTATCCATTTTTGCGAAACCGCCTTGCTGCACAAAAACACACTCTTAAACAACTATTGACGGTAGACGTCTGAAATTTTGACAGTTGCTCTAAAAAGGATTGCCCTTGCCGACCAGTGAATCTACTTCAACCTTCGTGCGCCATCTCTTGCCGAATGCCGGAAACGTTTCAGGTCGCCCTCGTATTGATTGTTTGCAGTCTCTATCTAGTTTTGATCTAGTTACAGGGTTCAACACTGCCTTGATAGCAGCCTAGCTGTCAGTCATTATATTTATTTTCCTCCTCATGTAGTGGAAATAATTTAAAAATAAGAACTCAGGTAACATAGTAATAGAGGTATACTTAGCCCTGAGCTTTGATTGGTTGGTGAAATGTCGTTTTAATTCTGTGAAGTCGCCTTTAAATAAAAAAAACGCCCATTTTTCTGTTACTTGAGAATATTTTGGTAAATCAAGTTATAAACTTAGAGCCGTTTTACACGTACAAGAATTTTTACATAAATCATACCAAAAATTATCTCGAAAATTTTGGTGAGAATTTTTCTAAGAAATTTTGTCGCTACACTTTCAGGTCGTTTTACACAGGAATAAGGTTACTTCCATTTGCACTTCTAAGTTGTAACCTAAATCTAAACAATTATGATCCATATTTTGCTGGTTTATCGGTTAACTGTTATTTATTTAGGATTTCTATGATAACCATAATCAAATAACAATTTAATTTAACAAATGCGCCTGTTTATAACAACAAATATCGTGAAAATTCCGGTTAAAATTTATTTTTGTGTAAAATGGCCTGAAAGTGTCGCGACAAAATTTCTTAGGAAAATTCTCACCAAAATTTTCGAGATAATTTTTGATACGATTTACGTAAAAATTCTCGTACGTGTAAAACGGCTCTTAGAGATTTTTAATCGTTAGTAGTTCATTAACAAAGAAGAAACCTCTTCTTATTAGTGAATTCGGTGATGGAGCACCCAATACAGCAGCTACAGCAGTGGGAGGCTTGAGCGTCACTGGTTGCCTATCTGACTTTTCCGTGTACATCTTCCATCCTTACGGGGGCAAGAAGACGGCTTTGAAGGAAGCGCAGTGGTCTCCCTTATCAGACAGCGAAAGAAAAGATTCTCTGTCGATTAACGTAGAATTCGTCAAGTTTCATTTATCGAGGTCCAGAATGCTGAACTTCAAACAGGAACTGGCATCTAAAGCAGACCCGCCTCCGACCAAAGCAGGAATGTCATCAGGTTTTCAAGTAAGCTTAAATGTCGTAGAGCAATCAAATTTATCAGCATGATATAATTGTTTTTTTTTGTTTATTCAGCAATTACAGACATCGGTTCTGCTTCTTTTAAATACGACATGAGACGCTTGACGGAGATTTTAGCCTTCCTAAAGCTTGGTACAGACGGTCTATCGTACGGCGGATGTTTTTGGGTGATCTGAGCATGTCAGTACCGGCCAATGACGATGAAGAGAGCGTCTTGACCCACGCCTCCCCGAACATGTCGAAGAATTTCGAGAGCAGGTTAGGAATTACATGAATAAGGTTAGGTAGTTTTCATCTTCGCTTAAAAAATTACAATTCTAGGTCGAAATCCCATTCGGATAAATCGCCTTTACTGAGCAAGGATAAGATGAAAGTCAGTCTGGAGGCCGAAAACGCCAGACAGGCTCGGATGAGGGATTTGGGACGGACCGTCAGTTACGACTCTGCTAATAGCAGTAGTTCAACACCGTCGGAACATAAGAATACGACAGCTTGGGAGACTTTGGTTTTGTTCGCTGTTAATTTCAAGAAATTGAATGTTCACATGAACATGGGTAATGTGATGGGAAATGTATCGTAAGTTTTCTGTTGGAAAGATATAGTTTCCGCAAATGATTGATTTTTTTTGATCGTCCTTACAGATGGTTGACAAAGGATTTTAGAAGTGAAGGTCGTCTCAGTATTGGCTCGACGGGCCATAAGAACTTGTATATTGCTGTAGGATTAGGTGGTTCTGGATTGGACGCTAAAGGCGGTATAGTAGGTGGTAACATAGAAATCGCTAATATCGATACCTACAGTAAGTACATTTCATTTTTCTTAGATTTTACCATATACCTGTTACTCTACACACTAAGGATGGTTATTCAATTTCCTGTCAATTGTCGGTGAATTTTAAGCTCACCAAAAATATGTTTTTCAATGATTAAAATTAAGTTTAAATTATACAAAGTGAATCGATAGTCCGATATTGACTTTAACGTCTCTCATAAAAGATTTTGTAATGTGGCACCATACTTGACGGCAAGAAGTGAGAACGTACACTTCACACTTCACAAAATATTTTCACGGTCACGAAATGTATCAGCTTCCCAGGACCGCACTCAACTTCATTTTTTCAAGTGAAACCATACTTTTTTTTTAGTCATACTGATTTGTTGTAATAAATGCTACATGTGCATATGGTGGTTTCAAATTTCGAATTCAAGATTGCCAAGTTACTTAACTTTTTACATAAATTTTTCAAAATACGCGTATATTCATTTAAAATTTTCTTTTCATGAACAATTAAACTCTAAGTTTGCAAGCTTTTTACAGTAAGAAATCGACAAATTAATGTATTTCTGCTAATAACTGTAATAATTAAGAGGAATTTTTCCAACAAAAAAGTATATCCTCATGCAGGATTCAAACCTACACACTCTTGTTTACCGGACGAACGCTCTATCAATTAAGCCAGAGAGAAGCATATCGAGCGATAAATCAACCTATGTCGAAATGTATCTATCTATAATCAATCTACGGGGTGATTCATTTTTTTTTCGGGAAACTTAAACAGCGTATTCTATCCACCATACTGCTGTAAAAACTCTATAATATAAACATATATCCACAAATGTTTCGTTTTCGAGTTTACAGCTTGTTAAAGTTTTTCCTTTTTTGTAACGAACACAGACGCTACTGCGGGGAAATCCGCGAGCAGTCCCGTTTGTGTGTCTTACTTTTTGCCTCAACGATTAAACGAAATTAAAATTAACGAATTTCTTAGCAATACTTTAAACGATTTGCTTGAAGACGTACTCCTTCACTGGAGAAATGGCAGCTGGATTCAATAGGAAGGTGCACCAGTTCATTATGGATTAATAGTGCGACAATGGTTAAATACCAATTATCCACAACGTTGGATTGGGCGCTTAGGGCCAGTGCTGTGGCCTCCAAGAACGCCAGATCTTAACTCTTTAGATTTCTAAGTGTATGCGACCCGCATCAGTACACGAGAACAGTTGATTTTAAGGATTGAAGAAGCTTATAATGAAATGCGACAAAATCCATTACAAATAACCCGCGCGATTGATTCACTGGTTCGCCGTTCTAGAAAATGTGTTAATGTTATTGGATTTCATTTTGAACATCTTTAAAACTAAGGTTTTCGTAGTTTTTTTTGTTAAACATTAATGTTATTTTTGTCATATTAACAATTTTCACATTTAATAAGCCGGATTTAATGATAATTATTATAATTTTTTCCGCAATGGCGTCTGCGCTCGCTACAATAAAAACCCCTCAACAAGCTGTAACTCGAAAATGAAACATTTTCGGATATATGTTTATATAGAGTTTTTACACCAGTATGGTGGGTAGAATATCCTCTTTAAGTTTCCCGAAAAAAAAGGTATATGCCGCTCTCTGGCTTAATTGGTAGACCGTTCGTCCGGTAAACGAGTGTGTGTAGGTTCGAATCCTGCGTGAGATAATTTTTCTTGAGAAAAATTCTTCTTAATTATTACAGTTATCAGAACTACATTACAGAAATACATTAATTTGTTAATTAAACTCCAAATTTTACTAAGCAGCTTAGGAAAACGTAGCTCTTTTTTGTGAAACGAAAGTTACTTGGTAAAATTATACGGGGTGTTTCCCAGAAGCAATTGCTTTGTGTAATATTTAAACGGCTATTGCTTGTTATTTTAAATTGAACACCCTATATATTTTTTTATTTCATCATGTGTCCTTTTTTGTGATCTTTCATTTTTGTTAGGAATATGGAATGTCTAAAACTTATATACACTTTCTTAGATAATTCAACATTTTTATAAATCGTCACACAAATGAGATGTGTATTCATAAAAAGCAGGCTGTGGAACGATTTTTATGACATTACCAAACTGTCAAAATTGTGTTAATAAAATTTTCGTTATTTAGTGTTAATTCAAATGAATTTCAATCACGAGGAGCTTGTTGATCCGGTGTCTACTTTGGGCAGTGTACTACTCTAGCGTTTAAAAGATTTCAGCGTACAGAACAAATTAAGTGCGAAAAAAAAGAACGCGAGAACCGTGTTACTCATGAAGAAAATGATTTTGCTATTCTATTAAACGTGGTTCAAAATCCCCATGGAAGAACGCGCACAAAAAGTAGTGAACTAGGCATCAGCCAAATTACAGTGTCGAGAATTTTGAGAAAACATGTTTCATTAGTCTCGCATTCAATTGGTTCAAGAACTTGACACTGGTGATTTTCAAAAACGTTTTATATTTGCAAAATGGGTCTTAGACAGATTTTGCCAAGAAAATGCTCTTTTTTGTTACTTGTCTTTTATTTACTGATGAGGCAACCTTTCACAGAAAAAAAAATCTATATCTATATAACGATAATTGACATGAATTCGAAATTTCATGGCTACTTTACAAGAAAGCTGATGATTACCGGAACGAACCGAAACGTAGTATAAAAATTTCCAGTACACCATTAGATAGAAGATTAAAAGTAGCCTGAGAATGTGTGTTTAGCTTTTTTTCTGCAAAGCTAAGTAAAAGTGCTAGAGGCAAAATAAGAAAATCAGATTTTTCCGTTTTTTAAAAAATCTTGAACCGTATTGCTTGCAAAAGTCTACTTTCTTTTCGGGATCATAATAACTACAAAATTTAGCAATTTCGCTTAAAACTTACCGTTTTTCTTCAATCATAAGCGAAATCCCAATGGTTTACAAAAAGGAAAGATCGAAAATGAATCAGCCTGTATATTTATTTCATCTTCATTAGACGATAATGCAGTTTCATTCAACGAATAAATCACCCAATAGCATAAATTCCCGAAAACTCGCCATTTTCCTGCACTGAACTGGCTCAGTGATCCGCTGCGAGTTGTGAGAACCAGTTACCAGTACACTAATGGAATGCAAAACACTATGCCAGTATGCATTGATTTTACCAGTTGAACAAACCAATCAAGGACACACCAACTGTCCACTCCAATGCGACCAGTGGAGTACGCTATTAAACTACCAACAAAAATAAATCATTGTTCCCATAAACCCAACATAGTCATGTTAGGTTTAACGTTAGCACAATTAAACTATACGACTAAAATGAATGATAACTGAAATGTTAAAAGAATAAAATCCAACGACTTTCGACGAAAACAAGGGAATAAAAATCATAATTGTTTTCTTTTTTTTTTTAATTTAATGCTTTGGCGGTAACTACTAAGGTCAAATTCTTATGTCAATTACAGTACATATCAGAGAGGAACCAGATGTCGAACCTGATCACATAGTTGGGCTTCGTTTACACGCTTTGGAACTTAGATTGGATTACATGGCAACGTCTGTTTTGATGTGCCGTGTGAAGCGATTTAAACGTCAACTTAAAAGATGAGTGGAGATTGAATCAAGCTATAAATACAGCTTCAGTTACTAGAAGGTAGCGATTTTCACTTTTTTTTTTTATAGGCAATTTATTAAAGGTTTTTTTTTTTAATTTAATAGGCCCGCCAGTATATTTATTTATGGAGTCTTAACGTGGAATCAGCTGCAAATAATGATGTCCAAATCCTCGACGGCCGATATGTTAAAAATGTACAACAAATTAGAGGAATTCTTCTCGCAGCAGTTCAACAGCAGTAAAAGGGCTTTCAGCGGATTCTCCCAAGGTCATAGACCGTCTAGAGTGACGCCACAGAAAAGTAAAATAAACTCGCGCATTTGAGATAGCACATTTTACAGAATATCTTCTTCAGGTCGTGAAGCTGCCAAATCTGAACAACACTCCACGACGGGGGGTTGCGTACAAGACGCAAGGCATCATAGGCACTGGCAAAAAGTACTAACCGGCGTTGCCGGGCTGCAATTATCTACTATGCATAGCCCGTTGCCTGAATTCGGTACGATTCTCGCGGCACGATGGAACTGCACGGCAAGAATATATCTTTAGCGTGTTTCCACGGTATTAACTTCAAGAGTAAATCTTGGGCCCTGTTCAGCTTGAAGGAGCCGAGCATCACGTTCAATACGGAGTCGCAGGAAATTCCGTCGACTGCAGGTTGGGCCAGATATGGAATTTGTGGCGAATAGATCTGTATTTGATCGTTAATTTCAGAGCCAAATACGCAGGATGCGCACGTCGTCCAGACACTCACGTGCAGTTTGGGTATCAGCCCGTATAAGACGCACCAATCCATGGCGACTGTCTGTAAAGTCTCGAGAAGTGTCATATTTCCACCACAATTTAAAACGTTACAAGAGTGGTTCCATTATGCGTTCGCTAATAGTCAAATAGATGGTAAGTTGTTTTTTTTTGTGTTTTATGAGTCAATGGGAAATTCAAAGATATTTAGGGGCTGTTTTAGTACGATAATTTATAGCATATCAAATTATAAAACTGCCATAAAGTTAATAATAATAAACATTTAAATCCAACCTTATTTAAATAAAAAAAATATATTGTTTCTAACGGTTTAACAAATTGTAGAAATTGTAAGAAAAACATAATAATTGCAAATCTGAGGTACAATAAATATTTATAAATCTAGAATATACGCTATAAAGATTTATGATGAAATATGAAATAATTTTGTTTATGATTTATGTCATACCTAGGTGTAAATATTTATTGTGTATACAGTGTAACGCATTTGAAATCGAAACACCTCCATAAAATTTTGATCATTTTTTTTAAATTGTAGTGCGTGAAAAACCACTTCTGCACAAAGTTTCACATTTTGTTTTAACAGGAAACCAAGGCATACAGCGCAATTATACAGGGTGTCGCACGACGAATGTCGGCGATCTATATATAGAAAACTATTCATCAGAAAAATTTGAAAATTTTAGTATATATTAATATGGA
Source organism: Protaetia brevitarsis (assembly GCA_004143645.1). NCBI lineage: Eukaryota > Metazoa > Arthropoda > Insecta > Coleoptera > Scarabaeidae > Protaetia > Protaetia brevitarsis. The sequence goes on along the minus strand of RXPK01000489.1, from coordinate 12,148 downwards.
TTTGGCCTAGTCGAGCAAAATATGCACAAGTCTACAGCACTTTCAGTTATACAGGGTGTGACATTAATTTTCTTATTTTAAATATAACAGCCTGTATATTTTTATATTTTTGAATTGCCCTTAAAATTCTAGTTAAGATTTAAGTAGGGGTCCCTATACCTAAATTCATTTGTTTTCGAGATATTTCGATTTTTTACAGTTCAGTGACATTTGCAACCCCTTATAAAAACGTTAATATTTCATATGCGCTTCCAGTTTTCTTTCGTCCATTTGGCATACTTATGGGCTGAAGGTAAATGCGTCAAGATGGCGTATAAAAATTATTATATCTCATACAGGGCGTGCATGAACGTTGTTAAAACATTATTTCCGAAAAATGCAGAAAAGTTATTTTAAATTTTTTCTACCTTATTATTATTTAACGTTAAAAATAAGGGTAATTTGTTATTAAGTTACCTATACCTATCAGCAAGAGTTTTCGAGTTATTTCAAAAGGCCGCTGTACAGTTCGCAATTTTTCGTATTGCGTGCAATACAAATAGCGCATGCGCATTCAATGGATTTCGATCAGCTGTGTGCAATCTTATTGGTATTGCACGGAATAGAACGTATTCTAATATTTCATTGCGCGCGCGTCTTGACTATACAAACGAAGACTATTTAAATTTATTTATTATCTATGGAGAATGTAACAAAGTGATATCAAGAGCATGGGACGCTTTCGCTCTACGATATCCAGAGAAACAGAAAATAATAACTTAGAAAATGACACAGAAATTTAAAGAGAAATTTTACATACAAAATTTTAACAATAATTTTCCATTATGTTTATTTTTTTAACAATTAAAATTAATTTTATCAATTTAATTTGAATAATGTGAAGTTTCAGTTGTATATTGTTCATTTTGAAAAACTTGTGGTGCACCACAACGAAACTTTAATTAAATCATTTCCTCACAACTTGAGTATTGTTTTTAATAATTCATCCGCTAATACACCAAGATCATACACCTCTAAATATTGCAACATAGCAGAATTTTTTTTTATAATTAAAATATACTATTTTTTTGTGGATAGGTGGTGCATGTCTAGGAACCCCAAAATTTATTTTGACACATGTCACGTGATTATTCGTATGGCAGTAAATTTAAAAAATATGCCGCGAATCTGCAGAAAGTGAAGTTAGATGCCATGATATTCAAAAAAGTTGCTTAGAATTTAATTCTGAGGCTGTATGCATATTTTTGTAAATATATTAAAAAAAAGAATTGGAAATCATAATTTTTCCAAATATTGTTAATTGAATTTATATATTTCCATTTCTTTCATTTTTGGCAGCTCAACTGCAGTGATATTTCTAAGTTTGATTGATACTCAAACAATTTTGTCAATTTGTGCGTAATTAATACAGTGAAAATTTACGTCTTCAATAAGACAATTATTGTTGCAAGGCACTGTGTCTAGCAGTAATAAATAAAATTTTCCAAACTTTTTCATTTTAGATTAAAAGTTTATAATAAATGATGCGTAATTTTTTTCATGTAGTAAATACATAATAATTAATTATTGTTTTAAGTATGAATTTATGTTTTTCTTTTAACTTTTTGAATTTTAATTGCCGAAGCATTTTTTTTTTTTGTAATTAAATGGTAACAGCATCATAATTTAGGCATCTTCCTGAAGATATTGTTGTATCATACGATGTGAACATAATGTTTGTATAGACTTTAAAGTCAAAATGTAAGTTTATATTATTATTCTGAAGTTTATGCATTTTATTAGGAATTTTTCGCTTAAAGGTATACAACACACTATGTCGTGCTATTAGTGCGCAATGCGCAATTGCACTATAATTTTTAACCTAGCAACCGTCATTAACGTACTCTCTCTCGTTCGTTTTACCAAGTTTTACACACATACATTAGGTGTTTACGAAAATTGGATTATAAGGTATCTACCGACTTTCTATCCTGTTCTAGCACATTCTAAATGCTGTGGTTTCCTTTCACTTTCGGTACATCGGTATATATCCGATCCAATTTTCGTAAACCCCTATTGTTACGTTTTCTATTACAATTGAAAGAGCGATCGATGTAAAATCAATAAAGTTTACTGTCGCTAACAAGTTTATACAATCAACATCCATCAACAATTATTTTTTATCTTCGAAGAAAATTGTATTTTTTGAATGAAGCTATTAAATTGTGATAAAATATTTAAATTTATATTTTGCCAAGGTAGATTGAGTAAGCGTACCATCCACATATCTTTTATAAAAATTAAGTTTAAAGTAGATATAATAGTTTTCTAAATGTTCTCAGGTTTAGCAATTAAATTTGATATTGGTGATACCGCATTGCCTAATCTATTTAAAGAATTTCTTTTCGTATTGAAAATTACGTGTTTTTATTGTATTTAAGGGTTCGATTAGATCAAATGACTTTTTACGTAATAATTACTTTTGTATATAATAAGTACTTTTTGTTACATTAGAGATAAACTCTGCCAGAAACTTTGCAAGTCCTTTTTATGAATTCCTAGTTTTTACCAAGAAAATTATTATGTTTAACTTGTTTTTCTTTTTGACATGGTTCAGTTGAAACATATTATATTAAGTTATTGTAAGGTCTGGGTTGGTGGATTTTGATGTTAGGTATTAGAAAAAAACCAGGAAATAAGTTCTATCCAATCCTCTATTTTTATTATTATTACAACCGGTTTCGGCTCTAGGCCATCATCAGACGCACTGTTGAACTTATTTCCTGGTATTTTCTAAAACCTAATATTATCTTAAATTTATTTAAAATAAATAACAAATAGATACAGTATAAAAAAATCAACATCCTAAAAGCTATATTTTGAATTTGTAATACTGTTAATGTATCTCGTTTGGTAAAAAATACCAGACATTACATTATTCAAAAAATATGTCATATTTACGCTCTCTCATTACAGAAGTTGATAAATTCCCTTCATTAGAAAGAGAAAAGGATGGAAATAATTCGATAGAGAGAACTAGGGGAAGTAACGCACAGAAACTGACAGACCCCAACCACAATCGTGAAGTTATATTCGCTTTGCCCAGTCTGCAATTGCACTTAAAGACGGAACATTTACAAACGGCCAGTATACCAGATCTAACAGGTAAATAAGTTACCAAAAAATCAATGAATGAGATAAACTTAAATACATTCTGTTGTAGGCGAAAAACCGCGGTGGTCGAATGCAGTTTCATCACCGAATTTGAAGACCATATATTCGTCACTGTAGATGCAGAGGCGTTCTTCTTCTTACACGATTTAATCTCGTCATATTTGAAAGAGAAGGAAAAAGTGGTAAGCACCATTTGAATGAAGTACCAAACTCATAATTTCATTCCGACATCAATTTTAGCTCGGTCACAAAATCTCTGCTTCCGTCACTAGCGAAAACGTTCAGAGTAAATTGACCCTGGAAGGGGATATTTTCGCTAAAGACTGGAGGAATTACAACTGCAAGACTTGGCACCTAGAGCCTACGGTGCGTTTATTGAGCGTAGCCGGAAAATATATCGAACCCTATGGTATAGATTATATATTACAAAAATTGGGATTCTCGCACGCAAGGACCACCATTCCTAAATGGTTGCAGAGAGGTTTCATGGATCCCTTAGACGCGATTCTAGCCGTATTGACCTTGAAGATGGTGCAAGTCATCAAGGGCGATAATAGCAAAGATAGAGACAAGATCGAGGATAAAAAGTAAATCTTTCTTAGTAGGGTTTCCCTTGTTTTTCCATGTGATATTTAACCAATGATATTTTCATCATTCTTAGTGTGATAGGTTAATATTAGTGCAATTATATAATAATCTATTATAGTTAATAGTATAAACTCGATGTTTTAAAACTTACGATACGATGAAAGTATTAAATTAATTGAATGTACTGATATTCTCTTTAATGCGTAATAAATGTTTCATGTCATATTATTTTTTCCTTGAACGTAAAACTGCTGGAATTTTATTTTATTTTTTAATATTTAATTTAATAATTTGTGATGTCTTGTTTTTAATTTTCGGTGTATTATTTTATTTTATTTTTTTTCATATATACAATAAATTTATTTTAATAACTATAATTTTGTTATTTTATTTTTGCCCTTGTCTTCTGCAAACACACCATTTCGTATCAGCTGATGCAACGCCCTAGTACGGTAAAGCGCGCGGCATTCTTTCTTATCTTACATAACTGTAAGATAAGAAAGAATGCCGCGCGCTATAAGTAACCTGCATATTAGTGATGTATAAAACTGGTTCTTTACGTTAGCAGCTACAACTTGCTTCTATGCTACATTATAAAACGGCGATTGCAACAAGTACCAATAATAACTGGTAATAGGTTCTGAGGGGTTCCATTTCATAATAATCGAGTTTCTATAATGATATGTATTATGTGATTTAGCATAGGTATTTCTTAACCAAAATCTTGACAGAAACAATATTTCTATGTAGTTGTTAGAGAATTCTATTTATTTTTTATTCTCTTATTTACTCAAGCGGATGCGATGTTCATATATTCGTTATTTCTAGAAGGTTTTTTTTGCCACGTATGCATATCATTTATTTCACGCACCACTAAAATATAACTATTTTTAGAAATATCTCCTTTATTTTGTTTATTTTATTTTTACATTGTTTTTACAGCAAAAAAACATCTATATATACATAGATAGTGCCATAATATAAACATGAACTGTTTCTTACCATAAAATGTTTCCTGAATTTATAATATCAAATAAACATAGCATTTATGTATTTATCTTTGTTCCTTGTATTATTATCACCACTCACATTCATATAAATAACACCACAAATTATTGTTAGTCTTTCAGTTACAAGTTACCACCAAAGTTTATTACTAGAAACAACATTTATTGCAATAGTTTAGTGCCAATAATAATATCAATGTGATTTTAATAATCAGAAAAGCTATTCAAATCTCTTTAACAAAAAACTCTTGAATTTAATATTCACATGAAAATAATGTTTTTTTTATTACATAAGCACTGAAGTTACAACTACAAAATGCAACAAATTAATAAATTATCAAAAAAAAAACAATCAATTTACTCATTTAAATTATTATGACCTCCATTCCTCGCCAGTGTTGTAAAAAATAATTAATTTAATCATTGAAAAAAAATTAATCACTTCTGCGCCACGCGCCTCCCAAAGTCATCAAGACGATCTAAATACCCCGATACGATAAAATTTGCACGCTCGAGAGCGCGCGACTCCAATCCAAACTGACGCACGATACTCTCTTTACACAATATACTTAGAAACATTTACAGAAGCAGGTTGTAGCTACTAACGTAAAGAAGCAATTTTATACATCACTACATTTTGTACACTGCTTTACTGCTATATATACTGCTACGAATATACATGTATGTTTCACAACATTCGCACTTGTCTACTCTTGTCAGGAAACTGCTACAAAAAGTAGCAGTTTCTTTTGATATTGAATAGCTGCTACAAAATAGCAGTTTGCTTCGTAGCAACTTATCACTAGTACATATGCAAAATATGCGTAACATTCTTTAATTTAGTTTTAAAAAATAAATTTACTGGTATCTTAATTGCGGTGTGTTAATTGTTATTGGTGAAAAATAAAAAAAAATCACTTCGATATGGACTTATATCATGGTTAAGTTAAGGGGGTCAAAACACAGTGGTATCAATCCATATCTACTGAGCGCCTCATTGGCGTATTAATTGCTACATTAAATAAGATTTTCTGAATATTTTCCTCAGCCAAGAAATCTAATACAACTGTTGTGCGTTAGGTCATTTACAGCGCCCGAATTCTTTAGGCGCATCTGAATTCTCGCGCTGCAAATGACATCTACTCCATTCTAATGTAAATAACCAAATAAATAACTATTATTGCCCTAAATGCGGTAAAGCACGCGGCAAGTCAGTTACTTCCAATGTAAAATATGCATAATATTATCCTTTAATTTAATAAAAAAAAAAGAGATTTACCGGCATTTTTATAGCTGTTTTAATTGTAATTGACGAAAAATCATCAAAAAATTCACTTTGACATAGACTTAAGGCTGAGTTAAATTGTCAAAAGATAGTGGTACCAATCCACATATATTGATTTGAAAGTACTCTACAACAAATGACTAAGGCTGAGCTATGCCGTTTCACTACCTCGTGGGTTAGGGCAGATTTTTAATTTTCGACCTTATTGTTTCGAACTAAAGTTGATTATAAGTACAAATACTCTCAGCGCATGCTCAGTACAGTTATTCAATTTTACTTAATATTCATACCAGTAATAATAATAAATCCAACCGTCTTTTTTTAAAATAACGTTAATTCTAACGTTATTAAAAATATTATAACATCGGATAGATATGCATAAGATATCTGATACAAACTTATCAATAACTTCCAAACGAGCAAATTGTGTTTATTTTGGTATTTATTTTTATGTTAAAATTGCGATAAATATATTTCTATTAATTTTATAAACAATTCTATTAACTCCAAAACGAATATCCCACGGATATCTATCCAACATCTGTAATGCATATGGACATGTTTTGGTGATAGGGACATCCAGAGGATATCTCTCGGACGAAGTGTGGTGTATGGGTAGCTAATATTTTTGGGTAGGTACAATATTTAAACTATACTGTTTGTTTCTATACATTTACACCAAATTGTCTCGTCTCGCCTTGCTATTTCATAAAAAAAAAAACACTCTGGGCTGCAATATCAGCATGTTTAAAGGTAATTTTAAAAACTCATATATTAGTTCCCTTAAGCTTGAAGCTCTCTAGCTCAAATGCCCTAAACACAGAATAAAGAATAAGCAAAAATGTCACTCACATGTTATTCCCTACGGTCACGATTTTATTTTTTATTGTTTTATACGACGCCACTAGCCAGCGTATAGAAATATAACAGTGCGACATCGAAAAGAGCGAAGAACGCTAAGAGTTGATTGAAAAAGGATAGATATCTGTCCGTTTAATCACCGGAGTGAAACTTCTTTATTATCTATTCTGTGCCCTAAATATCTCAAGTAAAGTAACTCCATTTGACGGTACTCTTTTGTTTCTCCTAAAACGTTTACGCTAAAATGAAATGTTAAGAAGTTATAACGCTCTTCAGTGGCAAGACTCATAAGTTTGCCCAATCATCTAGTTTAGATATTCATTTTACACATTTAACTTTATGCTATGTAACTCTAACAGATCTCACTCGCGGAAATCTGAAGCAAACTACAATAGGCAACCAAAATACCAATATATTTCTATTTCTTTCCAACATATTCATCTACGAATGGATATAAAGTGAAACAGCAGTACGTCATGTTTTTGTTCTCCTTACTTGACTTCTAACGTCTTAAATATATTATTATACCTCCCCATTCAATGAGTTTTAAATCAGAAATTGTTATGTTTACTTTAAAATATGTTTATTCATTGTATAAATAAATATAATCTATAATTACATTATGTATTTTAATACACAGAATAACATGTATATAGAAAGTAGAAATTTACAATCAATTTCAGAAGTATTGGCTACATAATTTAATTACATAAATTCAATCTAAAGCTATTAGTTCGAAATTTTAAGTGGGTGTAACCAGTCTATTCACTTTCCTTATCATCTAAAATTGATTGCATACAAATGCAGAAATATTTAAATTACACTATTCTTAAACTGTGTCCAATCTAGTCGTTTATATATTATATATTATTTTTATTACGTAAAAAAAAAAAATGAATCACAAATACTATAAATCAACTACAGCAATATGACACGTAGATTTTTTATATATGTATAAAAAAACTTAACCGTTTACGCTAACACATTAAATAATTCGATAATATTATTAATAAATAAAGTACAGTTTGAGCTAACGTCTATTCCATTAGTTTCGACGGACTTCAAGTCTAAAACACAACCAACATGAACAATATCAAGTTTACGAAATTATTTTCTGTATATACATCAGGACGTCCATATATTTACTTCGGTTTCCACCACAGCATCAACGATTTATTATCAATTAATAATCTTAGTCGATCCATTTATGTTAGTCAAATAAATTAGAGATTTATATATAAAAAGAATTTGCTAATTTTAAATCATCAAAGTCTGTTTACAAGAGATCTGTAATATATAATAACAGTTAAAATTAATAAAAGCAGTATCCCACCTCTCTGCCTTAAATAAAAAAAAAAACTTTGTACATCATATTTACCTAATACAAAATTTAAATAGAAAAAAAATACATAGAAAAAGATTTTCTGTGCCTTAAATATTAGAATACAATATTTTAAATTCTTGGTGTAATACGAGTACTCATTTTCTGTTTCAGTCATTATAAAATATATTGTATTTACATAAATAATCCTTAAATATACGAAAAAGCGTATTACGATGCATATTCTCTAAAAATAAGTATAGAAAAGACATAAAATTTGAGATTCAAAATACAAAAAAGAATATTGCAACATTTCTATCACCAATTGAAAAAACCAAATTAATATATTACAATATGTAAATAAGATACGATTTGAGCTATAATGTTAGTATAGCAAAAAAAAGACTTATTGCATGCAACATTTTGAGGAATTGTAATTTAAACCTTAATTGAAAACATATACATACTTTTTTGCATATACTAACATACTACTATCAAGTAAGCAAGAAACAGTCTCCTTTATGTATATTTTCACGTAAATAAAGGTAAGTTATGAAAGTGGTAACCTCTTCTCCCTTTAGCTGCTAAATAAATATAAACTACATGATATGCTCCAGGTACGAAACATATGAACCCAGCCAAAAGGAATACAGCCCCCTGCAAGCCTGCTTCCGGTTCAACCTGCTAATGCTAAGGTTCCCGTTACTAATAACCCTATACCTATAAGCAACAATGTTGTGGCTGCCAAAACCATTCGCCAATTTTCTCTCACTTTCGGGTGACGAAAACAAGATCTGTGTAGATTTTCCTGACTAGTACCATCATAATAATCTTGTATTAAGGAATCTGAATCCCTGAAACCATTTTTTACCAGTCTACAATCTCTATAAAAAGCGCGACGTTAATTTCAGAGACTTGATGTAAAAAAATCGTCTCTGACACCAAGAAAATTTGGAGAAAAAAAAAACGATTATGAACTCACTTACCTTGAGGAATCTACCCTGATACTTGTACAGTCACCATTGCTTATGCTGTTTGGAGAAACTGGAGATCTGGTTGTGGTTGCGCCATACACCTTTATCGCTTCATCCGTTTCTTCCTCAAAAGCATCGTCAATAGAAAATCGTTTTTGTCTCGTAGATATTCCATTTGATAAGCCCAACTGTCTGACTGACATTTTCAAAAAAACGGGTTATGTTGACCAAAAATGCGCACTAAAATAACAATTAATTCTAAAGAATTTTAATTCGAATTTATTTTAGAGATTTTACCTTAAAAATGTAATCATTGACGTTCGTAAACCGGGCTTTTATACCTAATATAAAACAGTCTTTTCTTTTACAATAAACGCTACGCCTCTATACTCAAAAAAACAATGGATTAAGAACAGCAGATTACAGGCTAGCCAATATAAATAACTGTCAATTATGCACCGGTAAAAAAATGCAATTCATTTCGCAAAAAAGTCGTAATGATTCACTTGGGTTAATGACGCAATTCAATATTCTAATTGGGTCGTCATAATGGTTAGTTGCCTTTCGCGATTAATCTAAATGGGAGGCATATTTAACTAATTATGGTTTATTTACGTTTAAAAGTTTCCACAATACTTCTTTTAATGTTGATCGATAATGCAGATACCTATTACCGGTACGAGCATTTGTCCAAAAAAAATGTGCTCATTTGACGTTTGTACTGTCATCCAAGATGAGAGACGTGTCAAATTGAACCGATAAATTCGAAATATTCGCGTTAAGTGCTTCATACACGAGATGGGGGATGGTCCTAACATTAAAGGTTCACAGAGCGAACCGGTTATGAAGGGATGGTTGTTCAAGTGGACTAATTACCTGAAGGGTTATCAGAGAAGATGGTTTGTTTTGCAAAATGGACTATTATCCTACTATAGGTGAGTACTTTAACTACTTCTTTTGATTCCCAAATGCAACTTACATATTTCGATAACGCAATACGTTCCCAAATTTTTCACGAATCTCATAAAGTTTTTATTTAGTTTTACTGCAAGATGCATTTTAACTTTACACTTATTATTTTCATGCATGCTATTGCTTGCATTTTAAAGTGAATGCAAAATAGAAGATTTCTTTTCGATAGTGTTGGTTTTATTAGCAATTAAAGTTAACCTTGTTCCATTCACGCTTCATCTTTTTCTCACTAACACTTGCATCATTGATAGATTTTATGTCTATTATTTTGCTTGTTATATTTTACTTTTGATTTCATTTCTATAATGTTTGAATACAAATGAATGTAATACACTTTGATTCTGAGATATTGCGCTTCTGCAATTACTAATGGAGAAATTAAAAATTAGATTTGCATAACGAAATTGTTTGAAATTGTGTATAATTACCTGTACGGTGACCATGTAAAAAATGTATACACATGTATAGCAGTTGCATAACATTAATGTTGTCAGTATATAGATTTAAGTCGACATAAAATAGTTTCCAATTAGAAAATGTAGAAGGAAAAATTGTATTAAGTATAGAACTCTGCTGTAAATATAAATTATGAAATATTCTTTTTTATAAATATGTATACTTAAATGACTGTTGTATTATAAAAATCCAAAATGTTTTTTCTATATTCTATAATAAAATAAACATTTTTGTTGCTACGAGAGATACTATTAATATCTTTACTATTATGTCTAATGTGAGTATACATATAGCGTGTTTTATATTTTTTACATAATTTGGCTGTAATATAACAAGATGCCTATTTCTGTCACAAACATGCCATAGATGATATAGTCTTGTATATTCTAGAAGAACCAAAAAAAATGCTGCTATTTCTAGGAAATACCTCTAGTCACTTTTTTTTTATGAAAACTAGTAGCTGCTTGATATAACTCTATTTATAGAAAGTTTGATTTTCAGGTATTTAATGAAGTAGAACGTGTAAAGTTTAAGTTTTTATTATTTACTATTACTTCATAAAATGAACGTAAGTAGTTCTATTTTTTTTTATTTATTTTACCTTATTTTAATTTATCGTGGTATCAATTTCCTAAGTTTGCTAAAGACAATTTTCTCTCAATAAAATAAGCAAATGATCTGTTGGAAATGAATAGTACTTGTTAAGATTTTATTGTGGAATTGACTGAAAATGGACACAAAGAGGAACATAGTTCACATATGATACGGGTATTGTACGGTTATAAAATATGTAATCGTTTATGTAAATTATAAAAACAAAGTGGAACTACGTTCTTAAAATTTCTAACGCATTTCCATCTACATTTTCTTTCTTTATCATACTAAATTAATGTAATAATTCTTGAAACAGGGGATTAAATATGTTATAAATTAATAGAAAACAATTTACGCAGTGTGTAGATAAAGTAACGCAAAATATTTATAAGTTTGTTTTTAAGTGCTTTTTTTTTTTTTTTTGAAGAAACGTTGAAATATATCAATAATTATATTTTATAAAAAAAAACCGGCAGTTAACGAAAACATATATATGTTAATTTTATGTTTTTATTCTTTTATAGCTTTGACGTCATCAGTCGTTTGTTTTTTTTTTTTCCGACAGGAATAAATTGTCTCCTCTTTCTCATGTACGATGATACACCACACTATCGATTGTTTTTCTTCCGTTCACGAGATACAAACAAAATCACAACAACAAACCAAAAACTTAAATACAAAAAATAGGAAGATAAGAATAAGAAAAATAAGATATAAAGCGAAAGTAATATGCAGGGTGTATCATTTATCTGGCATCGGTTGATCATGCTTTACTCGCTTAAGGCTAGACTATTTTTGGTGGGGAGCGATAATTTTATTTGGGAATAGCTTTTGTCGTTTAGAAAAGTTAATTAATAAAGAATAAAAGATCATATGATTAGAAATTAATAGCTGCTTCACTTGCTGGTATTTATATTATTAAAATAATTTTTGTTGT